>JAPMUY010001103.1:0-172688 GCA_026901105.3 Galaxias olidus
TGATGACTACATGAGAGCATTGACTGATCTTATACGAGTGTCATCTACACAGGTTGAACGCGTGGGAGAGCCACTGACACCGGCTCCTGAGAACCATCCTGCTCCAGTAAAGGTTGGTGATTGGGTGAGGATCAAAGTTCATAAAAGAAAGTTGACTGATCCTAGGTGGACTGGCCCGTGGGAAGTAGGAGAAGTGACTTTGCATGCGGTACAGGTAAAAGGAAAAGCAGGAGCTAATTGGCACCACCTCACACATTGTGCACCCTCTGAACCACCTTCCCGCACGTTACGGGAAGTAAGAACCAATTTAAGGTCAGTGGCTGGGCCAATTACTCCATTAGAAAACAAGCCATGAGACCCCTGTATTGCCCCCTCGTTAGGAGGGGCCCATCCAGGGTTTATTGGGGTAGCAAAAAAGTTGTTGCTGCAGTCGTTGTTGTGATCGCATTAATTATGTGCATTATGATGTGCAACGCTTGGCTAATTTCAGTAGGGACGCGATCGTCGGGTTGGCCGAACAGCTGGCTCCCACTACGCTTATGGCCGTACAGAACCGGATGGCTCTCAATATGCTGCTTGCTGAAAAGGGGGGTGTTTGCGCTATGTTTGGCGCTACATGCTGTACTTTTCATTCCCAATGACACCGCCCCTGACGGGTTACGAGGGCCCTGGTTGGTCTGCGTACTCTCTCTGAGCAGATGGCTGCCGACTCGGGGGTAGACAATCCTGTGTCAGAGTGGATGACTTGCATGTTTGGCAAGTGGTCCACTATGCTCACTTCCCTGCTGATTTCCATCATAGTAGTGGCTGCTGTGTTGGTTATGTGTGGCTGTTGCTGTATTCCCTGTATTCGTACTCTCTCTACCCGCTTAATTGTTACCGCTCTTGCAAAGGAGGGTGACCCCGAGGCTCAAATGCCGAATGTTTCCATCCGATGAGGACGAGGAAGCGCTCTAAGTGGTGTTATACCTTAAAAAGGTATAAAAGGAGGGTATCTCTAGAAAGCGCTTCCTCGTCTTCCGGCTTGCATTTCTTTTGTTACTTTGATTGTATCACACCTCTAGAGGTGTGAAAGGAGGGATTTGTTAAGGTTAAAACAATTGCTTACATGTATTGTGTGCTGTGTATTAAAAGGGCTAATCTCGCACACACTGTTCTGTTCAAGCTCTCCTTGCACACTGTTCTGTCAATTGTCTCATTGTCACAATCTCTGTAGACTCTCTCCCCCTCCCTTACAACGCACTCATATTCTGGTACAACAGCTTTTGACTGGACCCCGAAGAGTGCCACGAGGCTTAGGACTAAGCAACAAGGGAGAGTCAAAAGTCTAAAACCAATGACATCTCTCCATCCAGTTGTCTTATGATCTTGTATTGTATCACTGTATAAAAGGAGGATGCACCCCTCTCAATGTGTGGCATTCGGTATACTGGGACGGTGTGTGTGTAGGACAGCAGACTGGTGTAGGCGGGGTGTCACCCTTTGATATCATTATATTTTGTCACCATTTGATATCATTGTATTTTGTCACCATTTAATATCATTGTGTTCTTGACTTCATTATTCTGTATTGATTAAAGCTTGCGATTGCTCACACGTCTGGTCCTGTCGTCTCTCAGAACTGCGGGGCACGACATATCAAGGTCTTGTAGTTTTTCTTTCAGTTTGTCGATGACAGAGAGAGGAATGTTCCTGCAGCCATGGACCATAGGCGTAACGTTTGGATCTATGTGAATGTGATGAACCCCTGGGAACTCACCCAGACCTGTGAGGACTGTTCAATGCATCTCAATCAACTCTTGTCTGGTGGCTGGAGACCTTGTGGTGAACGTCTCAATTCTTAAATCTTCACATGCTGCTCTGCCCATGATCGACATGTCAGACAGACTCGACACATAGAACTGCAGAGTAGCCGTGGTTTTTGAGGTCTCACATTTCAGTGACACAACGCCCTTTGGGGTCAAACGAGCACCACCATACGCAACTAACACTGTCGCTGTAGGCTGCAGCCGTATGGGACCTGGCAACTGCTGGGCAATGGACAGAGGTAGCACGTTTGCCTCAGCACCTGTGTCGAGCTTGAATTTTATTGCTACACCTCTGACATTGGTTGTTGCATACCACGCACTGTCCTTTGTTTGGCCTGCTGCACTCACATCAGCACACCCTACTGTTTCAATGTATATGGAATCCACTTCACTCTCTATATTGTTTACAATCTTTGTTTTATACTTGCCATTGTTGGCTGCATGACACACCCTGGAATAATGGTTGCTTTTCCCACATTTGTGACACACTACTCCATAGGCTGGGCATTGGCACAGTTCGTGGCTCCTTCCACACTTTCGTCAGTCTCCCGTTGCCAGATTCTTGTTGTTCTTGCTACTCTTGTTCCACGCCTTCGTTCTTCTCTGCTCTGTAGCTCTCTCTATAGCTTCCACTGGAGCAACACGAACAACATGTGCAGTCTGCATCGCCTGTATCTGTATTTTAGCTAGCTCTCTTGCTCTGCATATTTCCATTGCTCTGTGTAGCGATAGGTAATTTTCATAATCCATCCTTTAGCTAGTCTGATAGGACATTTGACTTCACGTTACTTACTCTGTAACTTTGTTTTCTGACACCATGTTATCTTTTATTTGTTGCTGTACTGTTATAGTACAGTAGAATGTAACCGAGTAGAGGGTGGCTATACTTAAGAAGACTAAAGAACTAATAACAATAATACAGAGTCAAGGCTGAACATTGAACCTCGTGCTCTTTATTGTAACCAACGTCACACAGTTTCCAGACCTAAGCAATCTATATATAAGGATCATGAACAGTCCCACTTAGTTGCACACAGAGTGCTTATCCAAGTACAGTTACCATTTTGGTATAATTAGTGTTAAATGTTGTGGTGCCCAGCCTATGGCAGGTTCCCCACAGAAGAGGGAAAAGGGGGGAGCCGGCCCTTTAAGGGAAGGCTGAGGCTGGGAGAGCTAATCGAAGGCCACTACATTCCCCTGCACCTTCTTAGTTCCTGGCCACTCCCCCCACCTGCAATCAATTAAGCTCAACCTATTTAAGCTTTAGGTGCTGGCTACCAGAGAGAGAAGGACTCCAGAAGCCGAGGACACATTGAGGAGCCCATACCACGTGAAGACGTGCAGGAGAAGAGCACGAACGCAGGAGAGGGGAACCCCAGGGACAAGGGGTGGAACGGAACCAGGACAGGTTGGCCCCACACCCTCGACTTGAATTACCCCCTTATTTACCCCTCTTCCTCTCTTTTCCCCAGGAGGAGTTTGGCGCCTCGCCCCAAAATTGAAGACCCCGTTCCGGGAAGAAGTTTTGTTGGATTATTACTCCCCGTCCCTTTTCCCCACTGTTTTTTCATTAAACAAGTCTTCACCTTCCCCCTGCTCTCCTGGTATTCCTCAGTCCAAACCCAAAGCACCTCCCCTGCACAGCCAGGCTTGCCACATATGGTGGAGAATGCGGGTATAGCCAAGGTCGACGCGGGCTCTCTTGGGTGTTGGAGTCTACTGCCAGGGGCGCTATGGAGGCTGCCCTCACTGCCCTGCTGGAAGCTCAAACCCGACAGACTGAACGAATGGGGGCGCTCCAGGACACCCTGACGTCCTTATGCAGTGTGCTGATGCACCCAGAGAAGGGAGCTACACCAGGACAGGTCCTCACCAAACAGACGGGGGAGGATGACGTGGAAGCTTACCTGGAGCTGTTTGAGAGAGTTGCTATTCGAGAGAAGTGGCCTGTGGGGACATGGGGAGGAATTATCAGTCCGTTTTTAACGGGAGAAGCCCAGCGGGCTTGCCGGGATTTGGCCCCTGCCGACGCCGAGGATTACCAGAGACTGAGGGGTGCTATCCTGGCGAGATATGGCTTCGGTCTACCAGCCCGGGCCCTGAGATTTCACGCCTGGACTTTTGACCCGAGCCAGCCAGTGAGGCCTCAGATCGCCAGCCTGGAGCGTCTTACCCGGGGCTGGCTTACAGCTGGAGAGGGACCCCCTGCCGTGGATCGCGTTGTGTTGGACCGATGCATTCGGGCTCTCCCACCAGACGCCAAGACGTACGCAGCCCAAACCAGCCCCAACTCTGTAGAGGGATTAATTGCTTTGTTAGAGAATCACCAGGTCACACAGGAGCTGTTGCGCCCTACCCGGACGGAAGTTCCCAGGAGGAAGACTCAGCAGAGCCCCCCTCCCAGACCCACCCGCCACCCTGGTTCTCCTCGCCAGCACCAGCCGGCAGCCCAGAGAGACCCCTGGAGGTGCTTTTCATGTGGACAGGAAGGCCACCTGTCTCGCAATTGCCCAGGGAGAGAAGAGTCCATGCCAACCGCTGGTGCGTCAGGTCAGTGCCACTACCTTACGACCTGTTGGGCGCACAGGACCGGGGGGGCACCTACATTTCCTGTAAAAGTGGGCCAAAAGGACACAGAAGCCCTATTGGACTCTGGCAGCATGGTGACCCTGGTTCGACCTGAATTTGCACAGGAACTTCAGGAGAGATTAATCTCAGTTTCCTGCATCCATGGAGACACGAAACGCTATCCTACTGCTAAGCTGGAGATACAAACCCCCCGGGGGGTTTACCACATGAGGGTTGGGGTGGTCAAAGACCTTCCGGTTCCGGTGCTGATAGGGCGGGACTGCCCGGTGTTTGACCGTCATTGGAAAGAGGGGCCCATCACTCAAAACCCCGCCACCAGGGGGCAGCGGAGGAAACAGCGTCTGCAGCACTCTCCCACTCCAGTTTGGGCCGCCCTGCCGCCAGAGGCGCCATCCGGCTCGGAGTCCTCGGACGAGGAGGCCGTCCCACGCCCGTCAAGCGGCACGGACACGGCCACGGAGGACCCTGGGGGAGATCCAGCCACCATTGAAGAGGCCTCATCAGGGGAGGTCTTCTCAGAATTCCCACCCTCTGAGAACGCCCGAGAGGGGTCCCATGGCCGCTTTGGAACAGCCCAATGGCAGGACCCGAACCTTGAGCAGGCCAAGAAGGATGTAAAGGTAGTGGACAGCCAACCAATAGATGGGGTGAGTGCACTAACCTTCCCCTATTTTATGGTGCACCAAGGGCTGCTTTATAGAGTGGTGAAGGTGGGAGAGGAGGTTCATAAGCAGTTGTTAGTCCCCAAGCCATACATATCAAAGGTCCTGTACTTAGCTCACACCCATTTACTAGGGGCACACCTAGGGACACAGAAGACCTATGAGCGCATCCTTGGGAGGTTCTATTGGCCAGGGGTGAAGAAGGCGGTGGAACAGTATTGCCAGCATTGTCCAGAATGTCAAAAATCAAGCCCAAAAGTGTCTTACCGTAATCCTTTAATCCCCATGCCCATTATTGAGACCCCCTTTCATAGGATTGGCATGGACATTGTGGGACCCCTGCCTAAATCTAGTCATGGACACCGCTACATCCTGGTCATCCTGGATTATGCAACCCGCTACCCGGAGGCAATACCCCTACGGACTGCCACTGCCAAAGCCGTCGCCCTGGAAGTCTTCCTTCTGTTCAGTCGAGTGGGGATGGCCGACGAGGTCCTCACTGATCAAGGTTCCTGCTTCATGTCCAAGGTCCTGAAAGAAATGTGCAAGCTGCTTAAGGTGAAACAGTTACGCACCTCTGTATATCATCCCCAGACAGATGGGTTGGTAGAACGGTTTAATCAAACTTTAAAGCAAATGTTGAGAAAGATGATTGACGCTGATGGGAAGAACTGGGACCAGTTGCTGCCATATGTCTTGTTTTCTATCAGGGAGGTGCCACAGAGCTCCACCGGCTTCTCCCCGTTTGAGTTATTGTACGGCAGGAGACCGAGAGGGATGCTAGACCTGGCCAAAGAAGCCTGGGAGAAACAGCCATCCCCGCACCACTCCGTGGTAGAACATGTGGAGCAGATGCACCACCGGATTTCTCAAATCTGGCCCATGATGAGGGAACACATGCGTCGATCCCAGGAGGCACAGGCTCGGGTGTACGACAGAGGGATCCAAGCGAGGGAATTCCAGTCCGGCGATAAGGTAATGGTCCTAGTACCCACCAGGGAGTGCAAGTTCCTGGCCAAATGGCATGGGCCCTGTGAAGTAGTGGAAAGGGTGGGACCCGTGAACTATAGGGTGAAGCAGCCAGGACGGCGCAAGCCCGACCAAATCTACCATGTCAACCTTTTGAAGCGGTGGCGAGAAGGCGAGGTGCCGGCGGTAAGTGCCTTCTCTGCTCAGCTGTCCCCGCAGGTACCCCCTGAGGTTGCCATGGGACCACAACTCTTCCCCAGTCAGAGGCAGGCCCTACGAGAATTGGTGGCCCAGAACCGTGACGTGTTCTCAGAGCTGCCAGGCCGGACCAACGTGTTGGCCCACGACCTAGTGACCGAGCCAGGGAAGACGATTAGGCTGCGTCCCTATCGGGTCCCGGAGGCCCGCAGAGCAGCCATCCGGGAAGAGGTAAGAATAATGCTAGAGCTGGGGATTATCGAAGAATCCCACAGTTCCTGGTCAAGTCCCATTGTTCTGGCCCAAAAACCAGACAACTCCCTCCGGTTCTGCAATGATTTCCGGAAGTTGAATGAGATCACTCAGTTTGATGCCTATCCGATGCCTAGGGTGGATGAGCTGATAGAGCGGCTGGGGCCGGCACGGTTCATCAGCACTCTAGACCTCACCAAGGGATATTGGCAGGTGCCTCTCACCGACAGAGCCAAGGAGAAAACGGCATTCTCCACTCCAGATGGGCTGTACCAGTACAGAGTCCTCCCTTTTGGACTCCATGGGGCCCCTGCCACCTTCCAGAGGATGATGAACCAGGTCCTTCGACCCCATAGGGAGTACGCGGCCGCATACCTAGACGACATTGTGGTCCATAGTGCTGATTGGTCCAGCCACTTTCGAAGGCTAGCCCAGGTCCTGGATGCGTTGCGGGAGGCAGGATTGACTGCTAACCCCAGGAAGTGCCACCTAGCGATGGAGGAAGCAGAGTACCTGGGGTACACCGTTGGCCGTGGGAATGTTAAACCCCAGGATAGGAAGGTGGAAAGCATCGCGGTTTGGCCACGGCCCCAAACCAAGAAACAGGTAAAAACCTTTCTAGGGCTGGTGGGCTACTACCGCCAGTTCATTCCTAACTTTGCTGACATAGCTGCTCCTCTCCATGACTTAACCAAGACAAAGCTTCCCCACCAGGTCCAGTGGACCCCCGAGACAGAAGCCGCCTTTGAGTCCCTGTGGCAAACGCTAGGGAGGGAACCCGTTTTAACCACCCCTGTCTTCCAGCAACCCTTTGTACTCCAGACGGACGCATCTGGGACCGGTCTGGGTGCTGTCTTATCTCAAGTCAGGGGAGGAGCGGAACACCCCATCACCTACATCGGCCGCAAGTTACTCAAACATGAGATGCATTACTCCACGGTTGAGAAGGAATGCCTCGCCATTAAATGGGCAGTCACTAAGCTGAAATATTACCTGTTGGGAAGGAAATTCGTTCTTGTCACTGATCATGCACCCTTGAAATGGATGTCAGTCAACAGGGACCGGAGCGCAAGGGTGACCAGATGGTTCCTGGAGCTGCAGGACTTCTGTTTCAGGGTGGAGCACAGGGCCGGAAAGGATCAAGGGAATGCGGATACCCTGTCCCGTCAACATGAGTGTCTCTGGTCTGGAGCTCCCTGGCTGGGCTGGGAGCTGAGGGGGGGAATATGTGGTGCCCCAGCCTATGGCAGGTTCCCCACAGAAGGAAAAGGGGGGAGCCGGCCCTTTAAGGGAAGGCTGAGGCTGGGAGAGCTAATTGAAGGCCACTACATTCCCCTGCACCTTCTTAGTTCCTGGCCACTCCCCCCACCTGCAATCAATTAAGCTCAATCTATTTAAGCTTTAGGTGCTGGCTACCAGAGAGAGGAAGGACTCCAGAAGCCGAGGACACATTGAGGAGCCCATACCACGTGAAGACGTGCAGGAGAAGAGCACGAACGCAGGAGAGGGGAACCCCAGGGACAAGGGGTGGAACGGAACCAGGACAGGTTGGCCCCACACCCCCTCGACTTGAATTACCCCCTTATTTACCCCTCTTCCTCTCTTTTCCCCAGGAGGAGTTTGGCGCCTCGCCCCAAAATTGAAGACCCCGTTCCGGGAAGAAGTTTTGTTGGATTATTACTCCCCGTCCCTTTTCCCCACTGTTTTTTCATTAAACAAGTCTTCACCTTCCCCCTGCTCTCCTGGTATTCCTCAGTCCAAACCCAAAACACCTCTCCTGCACAGCCAGGCTTGCCACAATGTAGATACCTTTTTGTGTCACGTATTTGAAATCAATATTAAAGGTTAGTAGGTAAGCATACCATTGTGTAATAGTAGTTTTAATGGACAAGAAGAGTAGAGAGATCTGGAAGATGGACATAGTATGGGGTGAATCCTAGGCGAGGAGATGCATGTGTAGAAGCTAATGTATGTGCTATTTACCCCCAGAACATTAAGGGTCACCTAATGGGAGCAAAGCAGACGGAAGAAAGGAAGTTGAGAGAAGGAAAAGCCAACATGGTAGTTAACCCTTATTTGATTATAACAGGCTCTTACAAGATAACAATGTTTGTTAACCTAAAGAAAGATGAGAATATTGGAACCAACGGATCCCAGGCTTGCACATAACAATTAACAGAATAGGGGTCTGTCGTTAAAGGGAGACTGCAAAAGATTTGTTAGACAAGAAACAGCACAATCAAGAAACACATGCTCTGAAATGTTTGAAAAATGTATGCTGTTTGTTGCATTATGGTGATTTGTTAGAACATTGGGGAGGCTTAGAGAAATGTATTTAAAGCCTGACCATGTGTGTACAATTCAGGTGGGACTCTGCAGACCTCCACCAGATCTTATTCTATGCAGAACAAAACCTACTCTTCTGAAACTTTGGCTTTCGACTTCCAGTATTTGTATCTATCTAGAGTAATCGTAATCTCTTCAATTGGAAAATACACGACACCATTAGCAACAACTTATGAATCGTTGTTTATGCGGCCAACATGTCATTATATTATAAAAAAATCTGCAAAATGTGTGCACCTAAGCATACGCAAACTAGAGTCGACTCCTCATCATGGAATCGACTCCAGGTCTTAGAGTCGGCACCTTCTATTGGTTTTGGCAGCGTTTTCAAGAACGAATGGTTTTCGGATAAATGACCTCATGAATTGTTGGAATTACAACCTGCACGCCAATCTTCGGCGTTGTTTGAATTGTACCCCATCGTAGTGGCCTGTTTAATTTGGGGGTGTCATTGGACGAGGAAAATTATTGTTGTGCATTGTGACAATGAGGCGACGGTTTGCGCTATTAACAAGGGGGGCTACTCTGTCTCCTTTAAGAATAGAATGTTAAGGAGAATCGCATGGACTTGTGTTCTGAACAATTTTATCCTCAGAGCCGAGCACGTCCCTGGACTTGAAAATAGGATTGCTGATTGCCTTTCCCGTTTTAAATTTCAGGAGTTTCGTGCGTTATGCCCGGAGGCGGTGCCGAACAGCCTGAAATGCCCTGCTTTCCGGCGAACGATCCTAGATTAGGCGTTCTTCAGATTTATTTGGCCTCGGCTTCCCGCATCATGAGATCAGTGTTGGTCCAATCCACATTAAAGGCTTATGATTCTGCATGGTGGTATTTTTTGTCTTTTTGTGCGAATTTCGCTGTGGGCGTCTTGCCGGTCAACATCCCAATGGTTTGTCTGTTGGGCAAACTTTCGATTTGTCTTCTTTTAAATGGATTAAGGAAAGTAAAACCGGATGGCTGTGATAAACGGTTGCCTTTCACTTTGGCTCTGGTGCACTCTTTGGTTTCTGCGTTAAGGGACGGGTGTTTTGGTCCTTTTCTGGATCTCATGTTGGAAACTGTTTGTCTCACAGCTTTTTATGGGTTTCTAAGGTGCGGGGAATATACTACTTGCTCTTCTAAGTTTGACCTTCTTACGACCTCACTATTTCTGATGTTTTCTTTGACAATGGCATGTTCACTATTCATTTGAAACGTCCTAAATCTGATAAATTGTGCGTTGGGATGCTTGTTGTTATTACTCGGATTGGTTCTAATTTTTGTCCTTTCCTTTCTATGTCTCGGTATCAACGTGGTCGCCTCCTGTGCCTGAAGTGTGGACTGGACCCCGACCGACACAGTACCGGTACGGTATAAATCAAATTTAATACATGTTTAAGGACGAAGAGCTTGTCTGACTGAAACGGAGCTTCAGCTGAAGTTCAGGCAGTCAGCTCGGAGTCTGGTTTATGACGAGAACTTGTCATAATGAGCACCACCATTCAACCAATCACACACAACCCTGTACTCATTCTGATCAGATTAAGGAAGAGCGGGAGACTATTTAAACAACCGGGAATCACTATTATGGTGCATCAACAAAGTAATGAGAATTATTCCCACCTCCACCCCAACTGCCGCCTGAGTCTGCCACATTGTTACTATTCTGCTCTGCTATTCTGTGCTGCTAATCTGTTGTGCTCATCTTTATTAAAAGGGGATCAAAGTATGAGTGCTCCCTGCCTCCGGATGACGTACCGGATATATGCAGCAGGGAGCTTCAATATGTAGCAGGCTCAACCATGCCAAAGTTGATGTTTAAATCAAATTTAATAAATGTTTAAAGATGAAGAGCTTGTCTGACTGAACTATGTTCAAAGTTAACTGAGATCAAAAATGACAGTTCTCTCTGCACATATCTAGCAAACCCAACTGGTTTATTCCCCTCTATTATATAGCCCCAGGCTGGAGCCACTAATCAGCCCAACTGGCCACCACTTAACTAATCACCCCCAGTCCAGCTTGGTCTCCGTAGTTTCCCTGGGGGTGGCCATCTTGGGTGTAGTCATTGTAGCCACACTGAGGGAATAGAGCTCAAAAGTGACTGCCCTGTCGTCAAACATACAACAACCTGTTTGACATCACCAGGCCCGCACCCGGTTAATGTTTTCGAGGCAGCGTGTTCGCGGCTCGCCTGCGACAGTATATTTAAACATTTTTGGATGTTCATTTTTTGTCATTTTCATCGATATATTTATTATATATATATATATTTATTATAGATATTATAGATATATTATAGATATTTGTTTTCTTGATACATTACAAACACAAACAGGGTGTTGCGGCCCTACTTGGTGCAAGCGATATCTTGCTTTTAAAAAAGACAAAGCTAAAAAGAATCAACAAAAATTATGCAGTGCAAGCAGACGAATCCACACTCAGAAAGCAAATTTGCATTTGTTGTTATAACTATTTTTAATAAAAAATATACATTTCTGCTGGAACACTGCAAACCTTTTTTTAATATATGTTCATTTTGGTGTCACCCACTCTGATAGTGTCACGCCTACTAACCTTTAATATTAATTCAAACTTGAAAATTCATCATCATCATCATCATCATCGTCATCCGCTTTGTCCGGGGTCGGGTCGCGGAGGTAGCAGTTCAAGCAGGGCATCCCAAACTTCCCTTTCCCGGGCCACATTAACCAGCTCTGACTGGGGGATTCCAAGGCGTTCCCAGGCCAGTGTGGAGATATAATCCCTCCGCCTGGTCCTAGGTCTGCCCCGCGGCCTCCGCCCAGCTGGACGTGCCTGGAACACCTCCCTAGGGAGGCGGCCAGGTGGCATCCTTACTAGATGCCCGAACCACCTCAACTGGCTCCTTTCTACGCAAAGAAGCAGCGGCTCTACTCCGAGTCCCTCACGAATGGCTGAACTTCTCACCCTATCCCTAAGGGAGATGCCAGCCACCCTCCGGAGGAAACTCATTTCCGCCGCTTGTATCCGCGATCTCGTTCTTTCGGTCATGACCCACCCTTCATGACCATAGGTGAGAGTAGGAACGAAGATAGACCGGTAGATTAAGAGCTTTGCCTTCTGGCTCAGCTCTCTCTTCGTCACAACGGTGCGATAGAGCGACTGCAACACCGCACCCGCTGCTCCAATTCTCCGGCCCATCTCTCGTTCCATTTTACCCTCACTCGAGAACAAGAACCCAAGATACTTGAACTCCTTCACTTGGGGTAAAGACTCATTCCCTACCTGGAGTAGACAATCCATCGGTTTCCTGCTGAGAACCATGGCCTCAGATTTGGAGGTGCTGATCCTCATCCCAGCCGCTTCACACTCGGCTGCGAACCGATCCAATGAGTGCTGCAGGTCGCAGACTGATGATGCCATCAGGACCACATCATCTGCAAAAAGCAGTGATGCAATCCTCTGCCCACCAACCCGCAGCCCACCTCCCCCGCGGCTACGCCGTGAGATCCTGTCCATGAATACCACAAACAGGATAGGTGACAAAGCGCAGCCTTGGAGGAGGCCAACCCTTACCGGAAACGAGTCCGACTTACTGCCGCAGACCCGGACACAGCTCTCGCTTTGGGAGTACAGAGATTGGATGGCTCTGAGTAGAGACCCCCTTTAACTTGAAAATTAAAATGCAATATAAAAAATGTATCCTCATTTTCCATTTGTGCAAGCGTAATTTATGTCACAATAAAATTAAAATGTCTAACAATTTGAAAATGAAATGGAAATTGCATTTGCCATTACATTTTCAAAGACTTCATCTTCAGTACTACGCTGTGCAGTGGACAATATTCAAATGCAATACGCGAATCAGCGCTATGAGTCTATTGCAATTACATTTACATGTCACCACACCCTCTTTGTGGACACAACATGAAAATTCAAATGCAATCTGTCAGTCCTCTCATCAAGGCGGGTCTTTAGTTTGGATGTCACTTCCTCGTTTAGTGACTTGCTTCATTAACCTTTTACCAACTCGTTATTGGAACTGCTATTTCGCAAGTCCTTAGTTATATTTTTGTGCTGCAAGTTCTGTTTTTGCATTTGTTAAAAGAAGTATATTTATTAAAATCTCTCTCTTATTATTCACAAGGACAGCGCTGAAACGAAGAGAAGCAGGACAGCCATATAGCGGAATGCTTGCTGTGAGCTAATAGATTGGGCATAATTGCATTATTTTCAACTTTCACGTGAATGTTTACACAATATTAATTATCAGAATCATACTGAATAAATAAACTTATAGCACAATATGGGATATAGGTGATAATATGAAGGCAGGATTGTACCACTTGATTGGACAAAGCTATTTAATTAGAAGGTGTCAGCCTGCACCACCAGTTACAGGTCATTCATTGACTCTGCCACACCCCTGCTTCACTCTGCACCGCTGCAATCAGGACAATCACACACACCTGCTGCTTACCTGCACACACATCTGATTGTCATTGACTCTGCCACTATTTAGTGTCCAGTTTTGCACACACTCACGGCCAGATTGTTCCTTGCTGTTCTCATGCCAGACTTTCCTGCATTCACTGTTTGGATCTCCCGTTGCCGACCTAGCCCGAATTGGACTTTCCTTCCTTGCCTGTTCCCCGGTAAACTACCTAGCCTTCTGAACCTGACTCTGAGATTTTGCCCTGCGTTTCTTATTGTCTGTCTGTCTGGCTTTTTGGCCATTGTCCTGTGGTGGGAATAAAAGGATATCACAAACTAATCCTGGGAGTTGTGTGTTGCATCTGGGTCCACCTTCGGTTTGTTACATGAGGTGCATTATAAACGCTGGAAATTTCTTCTGCAAAAGGTTTCAATGTTTTCATAAACGTTCACACCTCTAGTTTTAATAATGTGGTATTATAAATATGTGGCCATAGGTAGTGTTGCACTTGTTTAGGGCAATTTTATTAAGGTGAGGTTGCTCATTTGTCTTTCAAGAGTTAGCCACACCGAGTGTTCATCTCTGCGGCAATGGCATATGCTTGGCTGGTGCGGGAGACACGTCCATGTCGGTGCCAGAAATGGAGTAGACCTACTCTGCAATACATACTTTCTCTGTTCTGTCGCGAACCTCTGTTAATGGCAAAATTATGTTGCCGTCAAATACCCAAGTGGTTATCTCCCGACGCACCGCTAGCTACAGCTAGCACTATACCAAAGAGTATAGAAGCACGTAAGTTCTTTGACTATACTATGTGACTGACTGGGGAAGTGAGGTCCAAACTAAAGACCTGTCTTGATGAAAGGACTGACAGATTGCATTTGAATTTTCATGTTCTGTCCCAAAGAGAGTGGTGACTTGAAAATGCAAATGCAATAGACTCGCAGCGCTGATTTGTGTGTGCATTTGAATTTTGTCCACTGCACAGCATAGTACTGAAGATGAAGTCTTTGAAAATGCAATGGCAAATGCGATTTCCTTTTAATTTTCTAATTGTTTGACAACTGCATTTTAATTTTAATTGTGTCATTTTGTCTCTAACACATACGAATGTGGAAAGTGATAATGCTATTGTGGAATTGCCTTTGCATTTTCAAGTTTACATTTTCATTTGAATAAGGTCCCTTATGGGCTTCCACAGCCAAGGGTTGTTTTTGTAAATATAATGAAACGAGATGACATATTGATGTGCTTTTATTGTAGTAGTCAGGCTAAGCCTAAACGAGATGACATATTGATGTGCTTTTATTGTAGTAGCCAGGCTAAGCCAAAACGAGATGACACATTGAGGTGCTTTTATTGTAGTCGCCAGGCTAAGCCTAATTGTTGGTTTTGGACTGGTATCATCCCAGAAAGCAGATTGAATTACAGAACACCTAAATGAATGTGTTTGCCAATAGTGTGGCAACAACATTATCAACATTAGGATATATGGACCCCCCTACAGTAACATTGTGTTGCAATTGGGGGTACTCACGTCTTAATCAGGGGGTCTCGAGACCCCTTCGCACACTGACCATACTATATAGTAAGCAAGAAAAATTTTGTATGTCCCAATATACATAGTATGTCAAATGCAGTATGCCAAAAATACATGCAACACAACATACTTTTCAAGTGCAACTGAAGTACCCACTAAAAGAAAAAAGTAGTAGTACGCGATTTGAGACGCTGCGATCCTGTCACCCTGTGCCCTAGGCACGCCCCCGGAAGTAATCGTGCAAACGGATTGGTTCTCCAAAGGATGAAAACCAAGTTCAGAGGTAAATGGCCAGCCTTAACCCGCTTGCGCATCATATCACACCACTTCTCTACTCAAAAGCTTCTTCTGTATCGTAGTATGCTGAGATCATCGTGATGTGCTTTTACAGCACTAATTGTCAAGACATGCCTGAAACTAAACAAAACTAAATCGATTGTCTCCTAGCTAACCTAACTGTATTGAAGCTTCAGGATTGTCGGCTTATTTCACTCGGTGAGTTGTTTGTTAGATATTATCCTGAGATGGCTAGTGACTACATAGTAGCTTGCTATAGTAATAACGTGCTACCTAAGCTCTCAAATTAGTTATGTTGTGAAGTCATCTGCACGAACTGCATTGCACGAGCAGTTTATTAACGTCTTTCAACTTCGCAAGCTTTTAGTGTAAGCGCTACTTGCATGATTGAGCGTTTATGTGGACTAAACATTAGCTAGCAAGGTAGCTTAATGTTGTCTTATTTTTAGTTTTGCTCCTTTTTTTTATATAGGAAGTAGGCTACTACATAATTATGACTTAAGTTATTCGTCATAGAGAAACTGGTGCCCGTGATAACTTCATTTTTAAATTCCAATGACCTCGTATTATTTGACTAAGTACGGAATGTTAAGTCACATGTGATATATCTGCACAAGACGAACTTCTTATTGAAAAATATATTCATTTTAAGTTCTTGTGTAGTTCTACTTTATGTATAGTAGGCACTGGGACTGGTTTCAATCCAAAACAGAAATAAGAAACATTTGAAGATGTGTAGAACCTCGCGAGTTTCCATATAAAAGGTATTGGAAGCGGTTTGCTTAGATCATGCTTGCAATGATCTGGCTTGTTTTTCTGGTCCAACAAGCTGCAAACGTTGGTAGATAGGCGTGTCTAGAATATTGAAAGCCCGTGCTGTCTTAGTGACTGGCCAGCAAGCACCCTGGTCCACTCTGTTCTACTGGTAAGTCTTTCTTTTTTATGCTTTTGTAAGAAAAATGAAATCCTTTAGTGATTACATTTTGTAATTTGGATATGCTGCTTGGTTATAGATTTATAATTTATAGAACTGTATTCATGTTCTTTCATTCACTCACGTTGGAGAACGAGAGGCCTTTTACAATGAGCACTGCAGCTGATGGTATGTCAGATACAGGAATTTTAAAGGCAATGCACTCCTGCCTGTTTTTGCAATAAGTAAACACTCAAGTCTGCTTCATTGTGTGCTGTGCAACTCTAATGCAATATGTCAAACACTATCTTATGCCAGGGTACGCTTGTGTAATGCCATCAGTAGACTAGTGAACTCAGTTGATCTTTTCTAACCAATAGGCTCCATGCTTTGACCCTCAACAGTGTTCAGTGGCTGCTACGTCTCCCGAACATGTCTCAGCAGGACCCCCCTGCAAAGAAGCCACCAGCAATGGCAGCACTGCACTCTCACTTCATAGTGGGCTCTGTGTCTGAGGAGAACTCCGAGGACGAGATCCTGGGGAAAGCAGACCTGTTGCAGTTGGAGGAAAAAGAGCGTTCCCTCTCACCATCCTCCTTAAGCTCCGACAACACCTCAGAACTAGGCTTCGAGAGCCTGGATGGGCCCCAGCAGAACCTGAGGTCAGAACCTGGGCTTGATGCGTTTCATGTTTAGTCTAACTATTTCAAACTTTGTAAACGTTTTGAGTTAAGTCAACAAATTTGTGGATTGGAGGGTTTACATTTGAGCCTGCAGATTTGCAGAAAATCGTTTATAAAAAAAAAGATTGTATGACATTTAGCATACATATTATCATCAATCTACATAATCTTGATATGATAACCTTTTTTCCACATCAAAAATGACCCTATTAGAACCATTCAGTACATTCCGTCTCCTAGCCCTCCCATTGGCTGGATCTCCCCACTCTCCACATGGTTGTGAAAAATGTGGCCACATCAGCTTTTTTCAGGCTGTCCGTCCAGCTGACAAAGTAGCAGTGTGCTCTGTGAGGACTAGCTTGACACTTTCCCTTGGTCACCCTACAATCCCCTGCACTCCATGGGCTTATTTGTACAGCCTCTCAACAGACAAAAAAAAAAAAGTTTGCTGAATGCAGATGTTATTTTATACATTTTGAATGTATGATGTTAGCATTTGAAAAATTGAGGAATTGGTCAGATGGGAATTACCAGCAGTACAGGAAATTGGACATGCACATCCCCTCCCTCACTTCCCTCTCTCTTATAGGACATCAGGGAGAGCAGTTCACTCTGCAAAGTTTTCGTAATCATGCTTTTAATTTTAAATATTTGTTTGCTTGCACTGTGAACTAGCAATTTAAATCCTAAAAAGGGTTAGTACTCAACCTCTGGAAAGCACTTGATTTTGTCCTCTTTTTGAAAATCTGAGTCTTCCTGGGAGAAGAAATTATTTTTTGTTTTTACTCATTGACCTCAACTCGCTTAGACCGTATTTGCTTCATAGAAAGGAAATTGTCCTCAAGCTGGTTCATTTGGTAGTAAGTAAAATAGTAGTCTAGCGTAGCACACTCTGGCAGCTACACAAACACACAGGCATGATTCTTTTGTATGAGTCTTTTGTATTTCTCATTATTGGTAAAACCTTAAGATGCAGATGGTAGGGGCTATTAAGACAGTCAAACGCTCTTTTACAGCACTGTTACCTCTACTGTCATTGAACATTTTGTCTGATAACCCATAAACCGATGCCATGACAAGCTCAACCACAGTCCACAAGTACACACTTTAGAATGAATGAACCAGCATGACATGGATTTATAATATTTTGGTGCATTATGGATGGTTGTCATTCTTGTCTTAAGCTAAATTGACACAAGGTGTTATAGTTTGTGATGCAATTAGAATAGTAGGATTGTAGAACAATTAACAGTGCACTCAAATCACAATTCCCTCCCCATATACTCAACAAATGTCAGTTCTTTAAATAGACCGAGTATGTCTGGGCTGCACCTGGTCAAGCAGGGCCGTGACCGTCGGCGAATAGACCTCCAGAGGGATTTCACCGTGGCGTCGCCTGCTGAGTTTGTCACCCGCTTTGGTGGCAACAAGGTCATCGAGAAGGTATGGTATGGGCCCTCACTCATTGTTGTAACTATACAAGGAAAAGACAAACCTGAAAGTAATATCCTTTTTGTTATTAACAGAAAATAAAAATAGGATTCTTGAATGTCTTGGTCTTTGTCAATTTTCCAGGTGCTCATTGCCAACAACGGTATTGCAGCTGTAAAATGCATGCGCTCCATCAGACGTTGGGCCTATGAAATGTTCCGCAATGAGAGGGCCATTCGTTTTGTCGTGATGGTGACCCCTGAAGACCTAAAGGCCAACGCAGGTAAGACTGTTCCAGCGATGGCACCATTGATACACAAGCGAGGCTTCTAAAATTATTCTGTGTCTAAAAAAACAGAATGCATAAAATTGCTCACTGTGGGGAATGTTAAGTTTAAACCCAAGCTAAATTTGAATTTCCATCTTCTACAGAGTACATCAAAATGGCAGATCACTATGTGCCTGTACCAGGCGGCACTAATAACAACAACTATGCCAATGTTGAGCTCATTTTGGACATTGCCAAGCGTATACCTGTTCAGGTACCATGATTTCAATAATTTTCATGTTTAAATTCTGTAATTCTTCCAGTGCTTTTTTTCAATATCAGCAGTTTTCACCACCCAGAAAATGTCAGTGTCGATGTCAAATTTACTTAAAGCACATTTAAAAACAACAACAGTTGACCAAGTGCTGTACAATCAAGATATTAAAAGTAAATGCAATAAAACAACACAATGAAACACAAAAACTAGCTAAGAAACACAAAACAAATAAATGCAACTGTCATACTGACTTAAAAGCCAAGGAAAAAAATGTGTTTTAAGACGTGATTTAAAAACTGGCAAAGTAGGGAGGGGCCTGCCTGACATGCAGAGGCAAACCATTCCAAAGTTTGGGTGCGACAACCGCAAAGGCACGATCTCCCTTGTGCTTCAGCCTTGACCTTGGGACAACCAGGCACAACTGAAAACTCCATGAAAACTCAAACTTCTATTCATCAAATGAGTTGCAAAATGAATAGAAAATATAGTGAGGACTGACAAGGTTAGAAATAATATTTTTTACTTGAAATTATATTGTACTTTGTCAAAAGAGTCCTCCATTTGCAGCAATTACAGCCTTGCAGACCTAGCTGTTAATTTGTTGTTGGATTGGCTTTATGGGCACTTCTTAAGTAACATACGGTCAAGCTGCTCCCACAACAGCTCAATATGGTTGAGATCTGGTGACTGTGCTGGCCTCTCCAATATAGACAGAATACCAGCCGACAGCTTCTTCCCTGAATAGTTCTTGCATAATTTGGAGCTGTGCTTTGGGTCATTGTCCTGTTCTCAAACTTAGATTGTCTGTCCATAACACTTTTTTTCCCCCAATCTTCTTCTGTCCAAAGTCTGTGTTCCTGTGCCCATCTTAATGTTTTCAATTTATTGGCCAGTCTCAGATAGGGCTTTTTCTTTGTTACTCTGTCTAGAAGGCCAGCATCCCGGAGTCGCCTCTTCACTGTTGACATTGAGACTGGTGTTTTGCGGGTACTATTTAATGAAGCTGCCAGTTGAGGACTTGTGAGGTGTCTGTTTCTCAAACTAGACACTCTAATGTACTTGTCCTCTTGCTCAGTTGTGCACCAGGACTTCCCACTTCTCTTCCTATTCTGGTTAGAGCCAGTTTGCAGTGTTCTGTGAAGGGAGTATTACACACCTTCACTTCTCAGAACAAGTATAGATGGACTGAGTTTCTGAAGAAAGTTCTTATTTTCCTGACCATTTTGAGACTATAATAGAACCCACAAATGCTCCAGATACTCAACAAGCCTAAAGCCACATGCACATGACAAGACATTTGCGCTTGGTTCTCCGTGAGGTAGGGCGCAGACTAGCATAGTGCAGACACCAGTAAAACGCAGCGCAGATATACGTAATCTACATGATGAGATTTACTGTTACTAAACTAACGTTTGCATACGTAGCATGGCCTTTATCTGCCTGGCATAGCAACGTACATAAACAGCTATTTTTATTCAAGACCCCCTCACGTCAAGTTTTTAACGTTAACACGTCCGTTTTTCACAAGACATATCAGGAGCAAAATAATAGTGATGTGTCGTTCATGAACGATTCGTTCATTTTGAACGAATCTTCTATAATGACTCGGGAGTAACGAGTAATCTCAGAGAGTGATACCTTCCTTTTGGTCGCACATGCGCAGCAATAGTTGTGTTCGAGTTATACGTTAATTTCGTTCACCATAGGCTTGGTATAGGAAACGGATTAATAGTTCACCCCTCGACTAACAGAAACTTGTTTCGCTAACACAATGTGCCATTGGAACACAGGAGTGATGGTTACCGAAACTTGGCCTCAGTACGCCTATATAGATATTCCATTTCAAATCAGCTGTTTCCAGGTACATATTAATCATGTCTGGACTGTATTTCTGATCAATTATAGATATTTTATGTGAAGGGGGAAAAAAATGCATTTGTGGTTCGAGCTGTGGCTAGAAGCTTTCCTGAATCCACACACATGTGATGCGATTCACAAATGTCAGGCATTGACAGATGCAGATTCCACAGTTTTTTGTGGATTTATTTTTATCTATAAGGAGGTTATTTAAGTACCACCATATTTAAAAAAACAGCCAAAATGAGACATGCATTCTAAATTAATGATAGGCAGTATTGATTTGGACGGACAATATTGTTAATTAAAATCTGATTAGGCTTGTTCTTATGCATGCACAAAGGTATTCCCAAATGTGGTTTGAGGCGATGTGTTAGAGGGCTAGTGATGCCACGGTTATTTGAATATTCGGTTATTCAAAATGATGTGGGTATTCGAGTATAGCTGTAGTTATTTATATTTTTGCCTAAAGTTAATTAAAATATTATTCATTCGCTATTTTCATTACGTATTGTTTATTAAACGTGTATACCAATGCCATTCAAATATGTGAAAAGTAGAAACATAAAACACAAACTTGCAGGCAGCGCACACTAAAGGCACGAGAGCGCTCTATATGCTAGTGATTTATTGCGCCAACTCTCCTCTCGGAGATCAAAGAAAATCTGTCCAAAAATGTGTGAGAGTAAGAAATGTTCTGAAATAGGAAAAGGAACACGTTGGTTTAGCGAAGGCCAGATCACCGAAGCCCTTCATGCTATATTACAAGTGCGCTATAGACCTTTTTATTTGAGTTTTTTTACAGTTTTTAAATGTAATCTTTTTATTTCGGCTAATCGATGACCCAAAATATTATAGAAAATTTGTTGGCCTAAAATGCCCATTCCTATTCAGGGCCTTTGCGATGCAAATGTTTTGACCAACTCAACGTTACTGCCGATCTGAGTAGAGGGCCAACTGTTGACGCCTTTAGGCTTTGGTCTGACAACTCTGTTTTTTGTTAGTCTTTTAAAACCATAATGTTGATTAATGATCCAACTGCAGGGATGAATTGCTCAGTTCTAATACTGACGACAATCACTAACTGTTGTGAATATTTTCTCTCCCCGGTCAAGCAATAATTCTTTATAGAAGGTACAGAGAATACACATTTAAATATATTTAAGGTTATTAAATAAAAATAAAAAACATGCTTGCCCTCCTGCTGAAATTGATTTGAGAACATTAACAGCATACATAGGCTCATGTGGTATATTGATATAGCGGTGTGTATTGTGAGATATGAGTTGTTCTCTGCAGGCCGTGTGGGCTGGATGGGGTCACGCCTCTGAGAACCCCAAACTCCCAGAGCTGCTTCATAAGAATGGAATTGCCTTCATGGGTAAGATGATCTTCTCAATGATCATAACAATAATAAACTGAACAAACACGAAAAGTACATGTACTGAAATATTAGTCATGCAAATAAAAATACGGGGGGGAGAGAGAATCTCATCTAGAAGATATATACGCATCAATGAATCTCTTCGCATCGGCAAAAGATAAATTGTCATAATTCTGATAATGTGTTTAACCTGAAAGAAACATAACTAATTGACACTTTTCATTGAAATGAGATGATCTTTTTTAGAGGATTTCTATGTTAGTGGACAAATAAGGGGTAGTTTTGAGAAAATAAGTCAAATTGATAGGCCTGCTCCACCATTGTTAACAATTGTGATAATTAACATTAACTATCATAACATTGATTTCAGAATATCTTGCTTTTCTAACTTTTTTAATAATTTTCTAAAGGCTACAAAACTTGACTTGCCTGTCCATTTCTGTTATTTTATGAAATTGAGGAGAAAATTGTTAACTAATTGTTAACAAATGTTAATCGGCAGATTAGTGCCAGGCGCTGATTTGATGGAAAACTTTAAGTAGGAATAATAGAGTGCATAGCCAATATTGTCCCCAGGTGTTTTCATTCCATGACTCGCCCCCTCTCTCAGGTCCCCCTAGCCAGGCCATGTGGGCCCTTGGAGATAAGATTGCATCCTCCATAGTGGCTCAGACGGCTGGAATCCCAACTCTACCTTGGAGTGGTACTGGTACGTTACCTGCTGCTTGGAAATCTGTGTTTAACCTTTTAACATATACAGCGCCATTTTTAGGCCTACAGGCCTAGATTTTACCTCTGTTTATGACAAAGAACTTAGTAACAACATTATATTGTTTGCGCAAAAAAAAGTATTTGATGGAGGTAAACCAGTAACAAGACTACTAGAAACAACTATCTATGTTTCTCTCTTCCTCGTCGCTACTGCTGCAAGAGCCACTCAACACGTGGCTAATTACTATGCTAATAATATGACACGCTGTTGGATCCCGACGAACAAATAAGCCCCTACGCTCACAAGCACAATATCGACCACCATACACCATGTCTAAAATAGTAAAGTAGTGCCCAAACACAAATATAAAGTATATAACAGTCACTGACAAGTACACTTTTTTTTTTTTTTACATTTTATCTGTTTTGCGTTTCTGGCGTTCTAACTTCTTGTAAATCGGTATTTAGTAACATCAAGCTTATCAATAAAAAGAAACTGCCGCTAAGTCAAACCACTCACCGTCTGACGAACCGTGGATTTATAGTCATCTTTGGGGGCAAAAAAAAAAAGTTAATCCGTTCGGTATGACCTGAGTTGTCGCTGTTTACATATTGCTAGCCACATGCTAACCGCTTAATTTCACTATTTTGACCTGTGCGTATTTGTTTTTGGAGGAGAGCTAGATCGGTCGATTATTTGAGACGTCACTGTAGTCCACAACTACGTTATTTCACCTTTCCAACGAGGTATAATGTGTCTGTAGTTTTACTTCTGATGGGAGCGCTTCTTTAGTGCGTAGCCAGCTCTTTCGCAAGTGCGTAATACTACGTATGGTAGATTGCAGGAGGGCCTATCTATTGCGCATGACGACTGTACATCGGGATCGTCGGGTTTTGCGTGGATACGTATAGCACTCGGCTAGAAGTAGTCTAACCCTTCTCTATTGCTTAAGACGATCCTACTTCCTTTGATAGATTTGGGCACATTGGGTCCCCTTTTGGATACATAGAGGGACGCCTATACCATTCTATAGAAAAAAACTCATAAAATGAGATAGCATTTATATATCAGCTTCATTTTTTGTGTGCAGGTAGCCATCAAGATGTAGCACCAACTGAGAGTGTATTTAAATCAATATTCACATATGCACACCTTATGTGGCTTTGTAACTAAAATAATTATATGCGTTTTTAGTTTTTTTCTGTATTTGTTTTGTGGCATTTGTGTAACCTATGCTTGACAACTCAACCTTAAATAAAATTCAACTCAGATACAAAATGGTACAAGTGACCTTTTAATTTGAAGCCATTAACCATGTTTGTAAAAGGTATACATTTTGAGATAAAGGGCTGTAGTAAAAACAGTGTAAATGGGCGGGATTTTGCTTAAAAACCCCCTGTGGTGAAACAGGTTAAGTAACAAAGAGTTTGATGCCTTGGTTTACTCTGTCTTCATGTGTTATGAGAAGTGCTTAATCCTTTCAAGTGTGTATTTCTTGCTCCAACGGATAAGCTCCATTTAGCTGATAGTCTTGATACCAAGTTTTGACATGTGTTTACATTTGAATTAAACACGTCTTTTTTTTTCCACTTATTTCAACACATTCATTTAAATAAGGTTTAATGGCTTGGTTCCTCGCTTATGTTCCTCGCTACACAATAGTAGGACAGGACTTCCTGGTATTATATTTGAAATATTATATAGTAGGTAGAAACTGCTGCTGTCCCAATTACTTGAACAAGCTATTCTATAAAACTCGTACCTTCCGGGCGATTAATCGATTAGTTGGTCGACATACTCTTGGTCGATTAATCGCTGGTTTTACTTTGATTAGAGCAAACTTTCAAAGAGCTTTTTAATCCATTATTTTCGGGGCGGTAGGGACATGCAGACCTGATTGTATTTAATTTTTGTGTTTGATCATTTATTATGAATAATAAGTAAAATAATTTTACTCTACAAATGTTCTTTGTTTTATAATCGTATGGTTTAATAGAGAGGAAGTCAAAACACTCCCGCTTTCGTAACTTTGATCTCGCCCAAATTGAGACTTTCGATCGGTGAAGCTTATTCAATATTTATGAGGCTACTTGTTGACACCATGTGAAGGAAGTCTGCGATGTGGAAACATTTTATTAAAAAAGATTGAGAAAAAGTGGAATGCTAAATTTTCTCCCAACTATTTATTTATCACAGGTCAACAACAAGCATGACGTATCACATACAAACGGTAGTCATATGTTTTTTTCCAGGTTGTCTGCTAGCATGCTCCGTCAACTTTCGTGTTGCACTTGACATGCTTTAAGTGCGAACATTTCAGATTGGCATTTTTCAATATAGTTGATCTAATAAATTGCCTAAATGTTTTGTTTAAAATTTAACTGCAGCAAAGCTTTAAGTTAATAATAGGTTATTTTGTGTTTTAAAATCACAGCCACAGCCATTTTTTTATACATACATTAGGGTTAGGGTATTGACCCCAATAATGTTGTGGGTCAATCAGGCCCGCGAACACTGTGTGACTAACAGAAACACAAACACCACATATACAACACTTCTATTGATAAAAGTGATCTAGCAGAGGTAAATTGCAAATATTAACCATACGTTTTCTCTATATTGCTTGCTCAAAGTCAACATCTGTGAAGTATCTTTACATAAATTGTTGTCTATAGTTTTAAAATCCCAATAACACACTGTGTGTAACAGAAATACAAACGCCACACAGGGGTTAAACAAAGTAGCAAGCTAGTGTGCAGGAATCATTTGTGTTGCTTGGAAACAGTCAGGTCCCAGTATAGTTGTGGATGTATTTGTGTTGACGGTGCCAAATAAATTAACTAAACAAACAAATCATAATCTGTTTTCGTTCATTTCTGTTAATGGCGCTTGTAGAACTTTTGTATAAAAGCAATATCAATGTAGCTTAAAAACCATTCAAGTTTTGTAATATAATTTTTTTTAAGTATAATTAATTTGTATTTATATACATTTATTAAAATTGGTGTTGATGTATTTTGTCTTCTGTACAGCTTGACCCTATTTAGTGTTACAATTGTTTTATGTTGCTTCATGGGGGCAAGATAAGATAACAATGCAGGTTGCTACACAAACACATTTTCTTCACCCAAATACAATTTTAAGACTGCAAAAAATTTTGTGAGTCTATTTTCTTAATCTGGTTTCATTTACTTCAGGGTTGACAGTGGAGTGGAGTGAAACTGTCCAGAAAAAAGGGATCATCAATGTTCCTCCTGAACTGTATGAGTGTGGCTGTATTCCTGATGTCGAGGCAGGATTGAAGGTGAGGCCATCACAACTGACTTAATTTCAAGACCCCCTCCGGTGACAATCAAGTTAATGTTGTTTACATGTCCTTGTGGTGTTTTTCATGTGCTACAAAACATATCGGGAGCAAAATGAGCAGCCAATGCCATGGCTGAGCATTTCTGCTTTGAAACTGCAGTGCACCCACAGTCTCAAACAAGCCAGATTTGTGACGTCACAATTTTCTAAGGAACCATTTTCAATCAAGCACCGTTCATGCACGGGGTGACTCAGGAGCAAGTATGCGCGGCGGCAGAGGAGGGGGGCGGGGGCTGGGCGGGTATTCAAATAGAGGGGGCGACGCGACTTAGATTCAGGAATTTTTTATGCGGTAGAAGGAGAATATTACATATTTTGGATTTTAACAAGGTAATTTAACGTATTTTGTTTTAAGCTGTTTTTTAAATGTTTTATTAAATGACTGGAGGGGGACTTTAAGGCATGCAGCTGCTCTGGATTTATGCTCAATCTAAGTCTTTGACCTGAGTGGTTCAGTTAGTGTGTGCGTGTGCGTGTGCGTACGCATCCTACCAGGCTGCCGAGACAATAGGGTATCCAGTAATGGTGAAGGCCTCGGAGGGAGGTGGTGGAAAGGGCATCCGTAAGGTCAACACTGCCGACGATTTCCCCAACCTCTTCAGACAGGTATGACAGTCTTCTTTTGAGAGATTGTGTGACTCGATCTCGTTTGTTTCCATCTATCAATACAAAATGCTCGGTTCTACCCGATCTGTTTCGTTTCAGGTCCAGACGGAGGTTCCGGGCTCGCCCATTTTTGTCATGCAGCTGGCCAAGCACGCTCGTCATCTGGAGGTGCAGCTCCTGGCTGACCAGTATGGCAACGCCATCTCTCTGTTCGGCAGGGACTGCTCCGTGCAGCGGCGTCACCAGAAGATCATCGAGGAGGCGCCTGCTACTATTGCCACCTCGGACATCATTGAGGACATGGAAAGAGTATGACATGCATATTATTGACATGGGAGTCATTTTTATACCGTATATTTTCTAAATATTGTATTGCGTTGTACGTAGTAAAGTGTAATATGGTACATCGGCCTGTGTCTCTTCCACCAGTGTGCCGTGAGACTGGCCAAGATGGTGGGCTACATCAGTGCTGGGACAGTGGAGTATCTCTACAGCCAGGACAGCAGCTTCTACTTCCTGGAGCTTAACCCCAGGCTGCAGGTGGAGCACCCCTGTACTGAGATGGTGGCTGACGTCAACCTGCCAGCGGCCCAGCTGCAGGTGAGCCCCACAAATGACGTGTGCTCAGTAGAGGGCCAGGAGTAGAAGTACTAAACACTATAACTAGCTATAATAGAATAGAAGTACCAAACACTAACTAACTCTACTATAGTAGAAGTACTAAACACTAACTCTACTATACTAGAGTAGTATAGTTAGTTATAGTATTCAGTACTTCTACTCTAGTATAGTTATAGTGTTGAGTACTTCTACTCTAGTATAGTTAGTTATAGTATTGAGTACTTCTAGAGTAGAAGTACTGAACACTATAACTAACTATACTAGAATAGAAGTACTAAACACTATAACTAACTATACTAGAGTCGAAGTACTCAACACTATAACTAACTATACAAGAGTAGAAGTACTAAACACTAAAACTAACTATACTAGAGTAGAGGTACTGAACAGCCCTTTTTATGCTCTCAAGAACAAGACTTCTGTCATCAAGGCAACCATACAGGAACACATCTCCTGTAAACAATTGTAGCAGCCTATAGTGCAGAGTGTTTATGTAGGTCACTGTCAGTCATGCAGAAAGGGGGGCCATAGAGCTCTGACAATCCTACGTCACCACGAGCCGGAGTCTCTGTCATCTGGTAAAATCATCACTCAATTCTTGACATGGTGTAATTTGAAGTATCTGTTGTAACTCCCCAGGATTAGAGCATGTCAGTTTAAGAGTATATATATATATACTAGGTTGATTGAAATGTACATCCCTCCACACAGGGTGTGCTGCATCTAACTGTCATTAGCAGAGGGAACAGCTTTACACTTGTATCAATTTTCCAGCAAACACACTTTTGAAAGATAATATAGATATATATATTATTTATTTTTGTGTGTTTTATCGTTTGCCGACGATAACCGTTGCCCACCACCCACTCCTTTGCGTTACTAACACTGCTTTCCCTTTGTGTGGTCAGATTGCAATGGGGATCCCCCTTCACAGGATGAAAGACATTCGCATGCTGTATGGGGTGCAGCCGTGGGGCGACTCGCTCATCGACTTTGAGGGGCTGTCCACGGCACCTTCCCCTCGAGGTCATGTCATCGCCGCCCGCATCACCAGTGAGAACCCTGACGAGGTAACACCTGGGAACCATTAGGAATAAGACTTCTTTGCTTTTTCAAAGACTTCATCAGGCTACTGTTAGAGGAATGGTGTACCAAAAAACAACGGAAACTACATAATCCTCTCAAGTACTGTTGAAACCCTGGGATTTGTCTCTATTTCTTTAGGATTGCTTTAGGAGTGAATTGGGCTTTGACCTTTTTTTTATTATTATTAGTAACAGGCTATCGGACTTTTTCCCTATACTGAAGGGCTTGATCAAAATAAGGTAACCTGGTCCGTTGCAAAAGATTTAAAGTTCGATGACTCTGGTGTATGTTTGAATTGGCACCAATACCTAGAAACAGAAGAAGCAGACTGTTTGTTGAAAGTCTGTCAGATAAGCTGTCTGCTGCAATTCCTGTGCATGAGGAGTTTTCAAAGAACTTTATGCGTCAGCGCAGATACACATAGCAACTGCCATTTTTATTATGTCACTCACACAAGCTCTTGGCTTTAAACAAACTGAAGTATTGTACAGACCTGACCTACATATTGGCTGTCATGGTTTAACCTAGCCATTTTGTCTGCTCATCACAGAACTAGAGTTTAGGCATGATATCTGTTATGCAGGAGCCCAACTGAGTTCCTTATCGCACAGATTTTATAGTGTGGCTTCAGTTCTTGCCATGTATCTCCTACTTCCATTTGTTGCTTAGAAGTCACATCTTGCCTCTATGAATCTTGTCTTTGTTCTCAAGCTTTGTTGCTAGTTGCTAGTTTCTTTTCTTTTGTGTGCCTTGTCCACCTGTCTTTCTAGTTAATCCTACAAAGTGCTACAAAGTACACAGAATGCTGTGATTGCTGTCTGATGGAATATTCCAATCCTGAGCTTTTTTGACTACTCTTTGTGTTGGCCTGAAGTACTTTCGTCCCAGTTTTCTGTCTGTAAAAACGGCCTTTCTGTGTGTTGCCCCCTCAATCCAGTTAGGGATGGTATTTAACCTTGACCTGCTTGACTGTAAATTGGCGCTGCCAATCACTTTAGTAAGTGGTTGCGCATCGTATATTTTCTAAGAGAAATGTCAATCTTGCATCCACACAGCATGTGTCTAATATTAGCTGACCAAAACGGGGGTGCTTGTTGGATCCTCACCTACCCAGTACTAGGGATGTTCCTAACGACTAATTTCCCTGACGTTTAAACGGAAGTTTAATTTAGACTAGTTGACTAGTCTAAAATTTAAAAAACACTTAAGAAAAAAATAAGAATTTCACCAAAAAATGCTAAACCATGAAGAAAAAACTTTTAATTAAATATATGAAATCCCTTTGTTTATGTATTGCAATTCATTGGCATTATACTTCAAACTAAAATATATCTTAAACATTTTTAGCCACCGTTTACCCCTCCAAGATTCTTCAATTTACGCTGCCGTAGGTATATTATGAACCCTTGATCTATAGCTCGAGGGTGTGGATGTAAAGATAATGTGACAAGCTGAAAGACATTCGAAAACATCCCTACACTTAAGACATTACTTAGGTGGAAAAAAATATCTGACGTTCGAAATTACATTTTTATTTAGATCAACAGCATATTCCAATCCGTGGCTGTCAACATTGAATGACTTGAGTAAGCGTGATCATAGCGTCTACGGGTTGGGGCGGTAAATGACGGGTGTGCAGAGTTTGGCCAGCACTAGCAGCCTTTGCCCAACTCTATTTACAGGTTAACGTCAACTCCACATGCCTATATGCTAAATGTGATACGAATTTCACCGCAAGTTAACTCTGACACTGCCCACAATACAACCTTATTCCCTCATTCCAATTAGCTACACGATCAAAACACTGCCAAACTACGCTGATGATGTCATCTTTCTTTGTCCCACTTTCCTCCTCATTTGTTTAACTTGCTGGGCGAGTAGTCCAATGTGTTTTTTATTTTTCCCCTTTTATTTTTTTTTGTCTAGCATTCTTAACATTAGTAACGGATCTCCGTTTTTGAAATGGCAACATTTGACTAGGAAGATACACATTTCAGTGCAAATTATTTCAATATGCAATTTTAAAGGAATACATAAATATAAAACGTTTAACCGACTAGTATGTCTGTTGCCGACTAGCAAGGGTAGCAACGTTTAACCGACTAGTCACGCACATCCCTACCCAGTACCCACTGGTTAAGTATCTGAAGTGGCAGGTTGCCATAATGTTAATGGTAATTCTGATACTTATGAAAATGTTTGGTTTTATTTTTCTTCTAGCCTATTTAAGTTTGACAATTAGCTTGCTTAACAGTTATTTTGTACATTCAACAATTGTTATAGTTGTAATGTCGTCTATGCTCTAATGCAGAACAAGTCAACCTTACCTTAAATGGTGTCCGCCAAACACCCATTTCAAATGGTATCTGGATTATCACCTCCATGTCCATCGTGAATGTAAATTAAAATGTCAAACACAATTGAGTTGAGGAGAAAATTTTTTATATTATAATAATAATTATTATATTATTTTTAATTGACTGATCTTGTCAAAGTGACAGCCTATGATAATATAGGCTTGATTTAGAAGTGGTTTGGGTCATTGTTTTTTTCTAAATAAAAGGTAGCGAAAATAAATATGATAAAGCATGAAGTATGGTTTGACTGAAAGTCTGTATTTCTGTCCATAGGGTTTCAAGCCGAGCTCAGGAACCGTTCAGGAGCTCAACTTCCGCAGTAACAAAAATGTTTGGGGCTACTTCAGTGTGGCCGCGGCCGGGGGTCTGCATGAATTTGCTGACTCACAGTTTGGCCATTGCTTCTCCTGGGGTGAGAACCGCGAGGAGGCCATCTCGTAAGTTGACCGCCTAGGGGTTTAGGTATACTGCTGTACTCTGCGTATGTGTAAACATACATTTGTGAAATGTTTTCACCACATGTCAATCCCACTTCAAAAAAGTACTGAAGTGTTTGTAACACATAGAATAGTTCCACAGTTCCACCTCCATTTCAAACTGGTTTCTGGTAGAAGTGTTGAAGTCCAGTATGTTAGGGTAATAGTGAACCCACATGATGCTTCTTCTTGCTGAATGTCGTGTGTGTGTGTGTGTGTGTGTGTGCGCGCAGTAACATGGTGGTGGCTCTGAAGGAGCTGTCTATTCGTGGGGACTTCAGGACAACTGTTGAGTACCTCATTAAGTTGCTGGAGACAGAGAGCTTCCAGCAGAACACCATTGACACCGGCTGGCTGGACCGGCTCATCTCGGAGAAGATGCAGGTGAAGCGGAAACCTATTCCGGTCAACACAGTCCACTGTAAAAAAAAAAATTATAATAAAAAAAAAAGAAGAAGAAAGAAATGACTACTAAACATTGCTTAGACGTTATACTAATAATATCAAATATTTTATTTTGGTAAATATTGTTATGCTGTGTGGTTCTGGTTGGATTCAGATGATTAAATGTACTTTCTTTTTTGTATTGATATTCCCATTACCATTTAATCCTTGTCATGAATGACATTAGAATGAATGTGTGGCTAGGGAATAAGGGGAACACTACATGCCCCAGTCAAACTGTCTAAGGGAGACACTACATGCCCCAGTCAAACTGTGTAAGGGAAACACTACATGCCCCAGTCAGTCTGTGTAAGGGAGACACTACATGCCCCAGTCAGACTGTGTAAGGGAAACACTACATGCCCCAGTCAGACTGTGTAAGGGAGACACTACATGCCCCAGTCAGACTGTGTAAGGGAGACACTACATGCCCCAGTCAGACTGTGTAAGGGAGACACTACATGCCCCAGTCAGACTGTGTAAGGGAAACACTACATGCCCAAGTCAGACTGTGTAAGGGAAACACTACATGCCCCAGTCAGACTGTGTAAGGGAGACACTACATGCCCCAGTCAGACTGTGTAAGGGAGACACTACATGCCCCAGTCAGACTGTGTAAGGGAGACACTACATGCCCCAGTCAGACTGTGTAAGGGAGACACTACATGCCCCAGTCAGACTGTGTAAGGGAAACACTACATGCCCCAGTCAGACTGTGTAAGGGGATCTTCCTTTCGTTCGGCTACGCTGCCGCTCTTCTTTTCTTCTGTCTACTATGTTGCTTTTGAAGTTGTTGACCATGTTCGTTGTAGCATGGAGATGTTGTCCCATACCCAAAGGTAAAGGGGAGGCTTGTTGCCTGTGTGACGTTTGAATTAGATGTGACATAGACGGTGAAGTGTATTCATTGCAAAAACGGTCAATATGGAATGTTTGTGTGCTTAATGCGAGGGCAGTATGCTGTTGTTCTTAGTGGTGGTGTGTTTGTGTACCCAGGCCGAGCGTCCAGACACCATGCTGGGCATTGTCACTGGAGCTCTGCACGTAGCTGATGTCAACCTCAGGAACAGCGTCTCCAACTTCCTGCACTCACTGGAAAGGTGAAATGCTACTCAGCACTCACACATAAATCGGGCATGTTTGACGTCCAGTGCTCACTCTCCCCTGGTTGTCTCTGTGCAGGGGCCAGGTGCTCCCAGCACACACCCTCCTCAACACCGTGGACGCAGAGCTCATTTACGAGGGCACCAAGTACATGCTGAAGGTGACGCGCCAGTCACCCAACTCCTACGTGGTCATCATGAACGGCTCCTCTGTGGAGGTGGACGTCCACCGGCTGAGTGACGGGGGCCTGCTGCTCTCCTACGATGGCAGCAGCTACACCACCTACATGAAGGAGGAGGTGGACAGGTGGGGGCTGCTCGCTCCTCCTCTGGGGGGCAGGGCCCATGTGTGTGGAGAGATGGACTGTTCCTCCTCTGGGGGGGTGGGCCATGTAGAGATGGACTGTTCCACCTCTGGGGGAGGGGGGGGGGGGGTGCATGTGTGTGGAGATGGACTGTTCCACCTCTGGGGGAGGGGGGGGGGCGCATGTGTGTGGAGATGGACTGTTCCACCTCTGGGGGAGGGGGGAGGGGGGGGGCGCATGTGTGTGGAGATGGACTGTTCCACCTCTGGGGTCGTGTCCACCATGTGTGTAGAGATGGACTGTTCCACCTCTGGGGGGATGGGCCATGTAGAGATGGACTGTTCCACCTCTGGGGTCGTGTTCACTATGTGTTTAGAGATGGACTGTTCCACCTCTGGGAGGGGGGGGGGGGCGGGCATGTGTGTAGAGATGGACTGTTCCACCTCTGGGGGGCGGGGGTCATGTGAACAGTCCATCTCTACCACTTCTGGGCGGGGGTCATGTGTAGAGATGGACTGTTCCACCTCTGGGGGGCGGGGGTCATGTGTAGAGATGGACTTGTCCACCTCTGGGGGGCGGGGTTCATGTGTAGAGATGGAGTGTTCTACCTCTGGGGGGCAGGGGTCATGTGTAGAGATGGACTGTTCCACCTCTGGGGGGCAGGGGTCATGTGTAGAGATGGACTGTTCCACCTCTGGGGGGCAGGGGTCATGTGTAGAGATGGACTGTTCCACCTCTGGGGTGCAGGGGTCATGTGTAGAGATGGACTGTTCCACCTCTGGGGGGCGGGGGTTATGTGTGTAGAGATGGACTGACAGTGATGCATGTCCCCAGGTACCGGATCACCATTGGCAACAAGACGTGTGTGTTTGAGCGGGAGAACGACCCCTCGTTGCTGCGGTCCCCCTCGGCAGGCAAGCTGATCCAGTACACAGTGGAGGACGGCGGGCACGTGTTCGCTGGCCAGTGCTACGCTGAGATCGAGGTGTGTGGACGCCGCAGGAGGAGGGGCTGTGAGCGGGACCACATCAGGATCTATATGTTTCAGTGTGTGTGTGTGTGTGTAGGTGATGAAGATGGTGATGACCCTGACGGCCATGGAGTCTGGCTGTATCCACTACGTAAAGAGGGCCGGGGCCGTGCTGGAGCCTGGCTGCGTTATCGCTAAGCTGCAGCTGGACGACCCCAGCAGAGTGCAGCAGGTGTGTTCCTGGGTCGTTGGTGTTCGTGGGTTGACAGAATGTGTGTGTGAGGTTGTAACGTGGCGTGACAGAATGTGTGTGTGAGGTTGTAACGTGGCGTGACAGAATGTGTGTGTGAGGTTGTAACGTGGGTTGACAGAATGTGTGTGTGAGGTTGTAACGTGGTGTGACAGAATGTGTGTGTGAGGTTGTAACGTGGCGTGACAGAATGTGTGTGTGAGGTTGTAACGTGGTGTGACAGAATGTGTGTGTGAGGTTGTAACATGTCCACCGTTCCTCAGGCGGAGCTGCACGTGGGGGTCCTGCCAGTGATCCAAGCTGTGGCTCTGAGAGGGGAGAAGCTCCACCGCGTGTTCCACAGCACTCTGGACCACCTGGTCCACATCATGAGTGGCTTCTGCCTGCCAGAGCCCTTCTTCAGTGCCAAGGTCAGCACTGGGAGCACCCTGCTCCAGACGTGACACCTCCAGGCAGAGCGGGGATGGAGTCTGTGGGGCTTTGAGTTGACAACATTTCTCTCGTCTCATTTCATTCCAAAATCTCTCGTGTGTGTTCTATCTCTTGTTCCCAGTTGAAGGAGTGGGTTGAGAGGCTGATGAAGACCCTGCGCGACCCCTCTCTGCCCCTGCTGGAGCTGCAGGACATCATGACCAGTGTGTCCGGACGCATTCCACCCGCCGTGGAGAAGTGCATCAAGAAGGAGATGGCGCAGTATGCCAGCAACATTACCTCAGTGCTCTGCCAGTTCCCTAGCCAGCAGGTACACACACACACACACACACACACACACACACACACACACACACACAGCAAGATTCAGGTATGTGTAGATGCCCCGAGAGGCACCTTAAACATAAACACACACAGACTTTATTCTGTTGTGTTTGGTGGATTTAATGGACTCCTTGTCTGTGGGCAGATTGCCAACATTTTGGACAGCCATGCTGCCACGCTGAGCAAGAAGTCTGAGCGAGAGGTCTTCTTCATGAACACTCAGAGCATTGTCCAGCTGGTGCAGAAGTGAGTCCTACTCAAGTGATTGAGAGAATCTTATCACATTGTTTTACACACAAATTTGAACTTTGTGCACATGACATGCAATGATGAAAGGTTATGGGATTTATTCGTTTTCTTAAAATGTATGTACCCATAGAGAAAATAAAAAACAAGTGTTCTAAAACCATTCATATGAACTCCGGTCATTGGCGTGTCCTCAGGACCTACAGTAGGCTGAATGGACATGGCACACGCCCGCATTGAAACCGCGTGCAGTAAAAAGTATTGGCTCATTTCCACCAAGCACTAGGAAATGGGTCGGGTCAGGTCAGAACGGTTATTTTTGCGTTTCCACTGGCAAAAGTTGTGTAGGGTACTGTAGATAACCATCTCGTCCTGTCCTGCTTTTCGCTACCCTTCTGTTGAGGTTCCTAGAACACAAGCCTGGTCCCAAAGGTGGAGCTAGAAACATTACAGACCGTTGATTGGTCAACAGTTCATTGTGACTTTGTGCACCGTCTTTGTTTAGCCAACAAGGCATTCTGCTCGTCTGCATTAAGTAGCATTTCCCAAACTCTTGTTTATTTCAGCGTTATTTCGCCTTGCTGCCTTCAGCCTTTTATTAAACAAAACCTTTTTCTTTATTGTAATCAGCATCCACCTTCCGAGAAGAAAGAACGTAAAACATTTGATATCCTCCATTGCGATTTATGTTTTTACTCTGTCACGTTGACTATGATGTCACGATAGTTATGAACCCCGCCTACATTTTTGGGTGGAAACACAGTGTAACCGTTCCGATACGTAGCGTCCGGACCCGACCTGACCCGTTACCTATGTTTGGTGGAAATGAGCCATGAGAGTGTATCAAATAGAGTGGCACTCGATTTCATTGGTACAAAGAACTTAATGAATCAGGCCTAATGTGTTTAGAATGATTTGTACATTCTAAAACTTTGGATATTACTCTTGCAATATAAACTAACTGTCTGAGCGTTCCATGTTTCAAGCCAGCAGGTGGAAGTAGGTATAGGTATAGGGTATTTATATAAGTCATGAAGATAGGTTTACATATTAAGATTCATCTTTCGTCTGTCTGAGCGTTCCAGCCCGCAGTTGGAGGTGTGTGTAGGGTGGTGCTTCTTTGCCGAGAGCGGATTTAAAGGGGGGTGTCTTTGCGACGTGATTGCTCACCGTTAAGCCTTCTGGAGGTGAAGTGGGCTCAAATTGACCGCACTGACAACAAAGCAGAGGCCTAGAGCGGTGGTCCTCGAACGTTTTGAACAAAGTACCACCTCTTAGCAAACTAAAACATCTAAGTACCACCTCACCAACAAGCCACGAACTCTAGGAATAATCACAGAGAAGCCTTATGCATGCGTGTGTGCTTACATGTGCACATCCTTTAAGGCTATGGTCCCACAACATGACAAAAGTGAAAACTGCACATGTACAGGAAGCTCCCATCTGAATTAGTTACGATATCGTACCTCAAAGACAAAGTAGTAAAAATAACCCAAGTTATTAAAAATAATCCAACTATAAAGTTTGCTAGAGTTGACATAGCTAAAGTTTGTAGATAGTTTCTCTATCATCATACTCACATTGTTTTGAAGCAGAGGCTAGTTGTCGTAAATGTGCACGCATAGTGAATAGTGAATAGCAACTTGTTAATCAAAATATGCAGTGAAGTAGCCGGCTGGACTTAAATGAGTAGTCGGCTGTTTGGCCTGCTGCCCGCGCTTATGGAAAGCCTTGCCATCTGTCTCAAATACCAGTAATGACAATTGTACTGGGCACTCAGCATTTCAGTGGGCCTTCTTGGCTGCACAAATGCTTGTAATAACAGGGACAGGGCCAGTGAGCTTCAAACGCGAATCTGGTTCAGCATCCATTCTTTTACTGTACTAATTTTCTTAACGATTGTGGTCCAAATAGTGCAGTATGAAATTCAGCGTGTAAAGTGACTGGGTAGTGACACCTCCAGTAGAGGGCAAACATAGTGATGAGTTGTGCTATTTTCCCAAGAAAATGTTATTTATAATTAAAACGGAATAACTATTTACGCTATGAAAAACGATTTCTATATGAAACCCATTTCATTAGTGAATAATGTTGCACAATAACAGAATTTCTGTAGATTTCAATTGGGCTGTTTCTCTGCTGATATTTTTGGGGTACCACCAGGGGGCTCGCCAAGTACCACAGTTTGATAACCGCTGGCCTGGAGCCACAAAACAACCTGCTGGTATAACGATACAATTTACACTGACAACAAACAATTCAATGGATCAATCAAGATATTTTTTGACTGATCATATAATACACTACAGTTTTGTAATGCGGCAGTTAATAATTTTCAATGGCTTGCCAGGTCTCCAAAAATGCCACCAAAAATCTGTCCACTGCCACAAAAAAAAGATTGGTGGCAGGTGCAGCCACTTGATTTTTGTTTATTTTCTCATTATTATTGTTGTTGTTGATGATGATGATGATGATGATGATGATGATGATGATTATTATTATTATTATTATTATTATAATAATAATAATAAAATCCTAAAGTCATATTTTAGTCAAACAATTGGCTGATTTTGTTTTATTATTTATAATCCTTCCTTGTACTACCAAATGGCAGCATTTCTTTCTCTGTCTCTTGTGCGGTATAGTATACCAAAGAACCAATATTACCGTTTAAAAAGAATAAAGTACGATTATTTCATACAACACTTCCAAAAAAGCTGCCACCAGTTTTTGTGATACTGCCACTAAGTTTTTCAGTTAGCACTGCCACCAGTGTAAAATGTTAGTCTTGAGCCCTGCTTGCTAATGTTCTATTTGTTTATTCTCAAACCTTCATATCCAGCCCTTTTAGCTACACTCAACTATAGATATAGATATATATATATATATTCTTTTCTTTTCTTTTCTTGTAGAAGCAGAATGTATTTCTAATCTATCTGACAAAGAAAGAGTGACAAAGAAAGAGCCTTGTAAATCCACTCCCTTGACACTCTTTCACTACTTGGCTCCCATCCAACTAAAGTGTTTAAGGCAGTTTATAATTTACTCTTCACAATTTTGTTGTTCCCTGTCCTTCCCCAGATACCGCAGTGGCATTCGTGGTCACATGAAGGCCGTAGTCATGGATTTGCTTCGCCAGTACCTGAAAGTTGAGGTTCAGTTCCAGAACGGTGAGGAATTATACATACGCTCCTAGCCGCAATTCTGCGTACAGTGGAAAGATCTGCCTGTGTGCACTGCTCAGTCTGCGCGTCTCTAACAGCAGTGCAGTTTTCATGTCATCCACATGAGGGCTCTGTGGCACATATAATACTTACATCTGACACGCTACCCAGAATGAAGACTTAGAGAGTGTCTGTCTATGTGTTTCTCTGTTTGGTGTTCCAGGGCACTATGACAAGTGTGTGTTTACACTGCGTGAGGAGAACAAGGGGGACATGGCCAGCGTGCTTAACTACATCTTCTCCCACGCCCAGGTCACAAAGAAGAACTTGCTGGTCACCATGCTCATTGTAAGTGTTTATACCAGAGGCCTGTACCACCAAGCAGGATCTGGGGTTAGCGAGGTTTGGTTCAGGTTTAACCCTGCGTTGTCTGTACCACGACAGTGGGTCACATTTTACCGGGGTACATCCACATGGTAACTTATGCTGCACTCCTGTCCTGCTCCGGATGCAGGTTATATCACCTGATGGCCAATCAATTCTCTGGGAAGATATTTTGATATGTTTGTTTTTGTATTTGTTCTTTATTTATCACTGCGGGGATGGGGTGGCAGCTGTTGAACTTGCCTGGTGGGACAGGCATCAGGAACTGTCAAAGTGTCCGTCTATGAGTTAGTCTGATCCATTATGTGTTGGTGTGTCTAGGACCAGTTGTGTGGCCGTGACCCAACGCTAACAGACGAGCTGATGGCAATCCTGACTGAACTAACCCAGCTCAGCAAGACCACCAACGCTAAAGTGGCACTGCGTGCCCGCCAGGTCAGACCGCCGAACATGGACTCTAACACCCACCTCAGCCAGAATACTCAAACCCTCAGTTGTCAGCTTAAAGGATAGAACTACATTTGTGATAGGTTTGCATTGTCATTGAATGAAGGCGTTTATAGCGCCTCTCTCTGGTTCTGTGCCTCTCAGGTGTTAATAGCATCCCACCTCCCCTCCTATGAGCTGAGACACAACCAGGTGGAGTCTATCTTCCTCTCCGCCATCGACATGTATGGCCACCAGTTCTGCATCGAGAACCTGCAGGTTGAAACCCATGACTATTTCATGTCAATTATCAGCTGATCTAAATTGACCATTTTTATGTAACGTTTTGCCGTTCTCCTGATATTATGATTTGCTTTTTCGATATCTCTTTACGTTCTTATTCTTCCTTTGCTTTATCTAAAGTTTTGATATCAAGCTTTATATATATGTGAATCATATATAACACACACACACAGTTATATAAACATTATGCGGAGAATATCCTACTGAGGCAAGCCCTGTAGTCTAAAATAACACTTAAAATACAATTTGCAGATGTAAATTCTCTTCTGATATGGAGGTAACAATATATACATTACACAAGGCAATCCTGTTCATTAGATATTTGCTAGAAAGAAAAATTAACAATTGTTTAAAAAAAAATTACTGTAAACATTTCTCCCAAATTCCATTTGTTATTTCCATTTGTTATTGAGAGCATTTATTTGAAGAAATGCAAAGAATTGCATAAACTGGTCAACATAGCCAAAAGGTTGCAGTGCTTTCAGACCTCGTATAAAGCCCTAATGCCCTAATCTGTGAGTTAGTTGGGAACACCTGAATAGTGTCTTTAAACGTTAGTTACTGAAGCGGAGCGGCATCATTCGGTTAAAACATTAACATAGACTACGTTTACTCAATGCTACCTTTTCTCATCCTTTTTTACTGCACATTCTTTTGATCTGAACAAAGTCAGTATGAGCTTGCGTAGGTGTTTTAGCTCGTGCTGATTTTGCAGTCAAAACAGTAAACACTGGATAGTGGGGCAGGCTTGGTTGTCTATATCATCTAGGCTACTCTCTCCCTCAGGGCAGGAGACTTTGAAATGCAGGACAACTCCCAGGCAGTGGCTGCTGCATCCTGTCTAATCCTCCTTATTTAGGTGGGGGCATATAAGGGACTTTATTAAAATGATAATGTAAACTTGAAAATGTAATTCCACAATAGCATTATCATTTTCTACATATGGATGTGTTATTTGAGGCAAAATGTAAATGAAAATGCAATAATCCAATTTGCATTTGCATTTTCACATGCTCCTCTAGACATTCTATGTCAGTATTAAAATGAAAATAGAAAAGCTGTTAGACATTTCATTTTCAAAGTCGTAGCCCGCAGTACTGCAGACAATATTCAAATGTAAATTCAAATTTGAAAATTACAATGCAATATAAAAATGTTGCCTCATTTTCAATTTATGCTAGCATTATTTATGTCACAATTAAAATTTAATTGCAGTTGTCGAACAATTTGAAATTAAAGGAAATGGCATTTGACATTTCATTTTCAAAGACTACAATTTCTGTTCTACGCTGTGCGGTGGACAAAAATCAAATGCAATAAGCAAATCAGCGCTACTAGTCTATTGCATTTACATTTACACGTAATATTTTCAAATTTTTAGACAACTATATTTTAGTTTTAATAAAGCCCCTTATAGGCTTCCATAGGTTCATGTATCTATTCATTACATGTAAATAATGTGTGGGGCGCAAGGCTGGTGTGGGGATACTTACGAGTCCCCGGCTAAGTGCCTCTATGTTGGAGTTTACCCCAGTGGACGAGAGGGTCGCCTCCCTACGCCTGCGGGTCATGGGGGGAAAACTCTGACTGTTGTCTGTGCCTATGCATCGAACAGCAGTTTGGAGTATTCGGCCTTTTGGAGACCCTGGATGGAGCCTTGTATGGGGCTCCTGAGGGGGACTCTGTAGTCTTGCTGGGGGACTTCAACGCACATGTGGGCAATGATGGAGACACCTGGAGAGGCGTGATTGGGAGGAACGGCATCCCCGATCTGAACCCGAGTGGTGGCTTGTTATTGGACTTCTGTGCTAGTCATGGAATGGCCATAACGAACACCATGTTCGAACATAAGGATGCTCATAAGTGTACCTGGTATCAGAGCACCCTAGGCAGAAGGTCGATGATCGATTTTGTTATCGTATCATCGGACCTGAGGCCATATGTTTTGGACACTCGGGTGAAGAGGGGGGCAGAGCTGTCAACTGATCACCATCTGGTGGTGAGTTGGGTCAGGTGGCGGGGGAAGCCTCTGGACAGACCTGGTAAGCCCAAGCGTGTAGTGCGGGTGAACTGGGAACGCCTGGAGCAGTCCCCGGTCCGGGAGGCCTTCAACTCACACCTCCGGCGGGGCTTCTCTGGCATCCCTGTGGAGGCTGGGGGCATTGAACCGGAGTGGGCGATGTTCAAAGCCTCCATTGCTAAAGCTGCGTCTGAGAGTTGTGGTCTCAAAGTCTTAGGTGCCTCAAGGGGCGGTAACCCTCGAACATCCTGGTGGACACCGGTGGTCAGGGGAGCCGTCCGATTGAAGAAGGAGGCCTTCCGGGACATGCTATCCCGGGCGACTCCGGAGGCAGTTGCAAGGTACCGACAGGCCCGAAGGACTGCAGCCTCGGCCGTGGCAGAAGCAAAGCAGCGGGTGTGGGAGGAGTTCGGAGAAACCATGGAGAAGGACTTTTGGCTGGCGCCAAAGCGGTTCTGGAAGACCATCCGACACCTCAGGAGGGGAAAGCAGGGAACCATTCAAGCTGTATACAGTAAGGATGGACCGTTGTTGACCTCAACTGACAAGGTGATTGGGAGGTGGAAGGAGCACTTTGAGGAACTCCTGAACCCGACAAACCCACCCTACATAGTAGAGACAGGGCTGGAGGATGATGGGGGATCAGCATCAATCTCCCTGGCGGAGGTCACTGAGGTATTCAAACAACTCCACAGTGGCAAAGCCCCAGGGGTTGATGAGATCCGCCCAGAAATGCTGAAGGCTTTGGGTGTTGAGGGACTGTCATGGATGACACGTCTTATCAACATTGCGTGGAAGTCGGGGACAGTACCTAAGGAGTGGCAGACCGGGGTGGTGGTTCTCCTGTTCAAAAAGGGGGACCGGAGAGTGTGTACCAACTACAGAGGCATCACATTACTCAGCCTCCCCGGGAAAGTATACTCCAGGGTGCTGGAAAGGAGGGTTCGACCGATAGTCAAACCTCGGATTGAGGAGGAACAATGCGGTTTCCGGCCTGGTCGTGGAACAACGGACCAGCTTTTTACCCTCGCGAGGATCTTTGAGGGGGCCTGGGAGTACGCCAATCTGGTCAACACGTTTTGTGGATTTGGAGAAGGCGCATGAGCGGGTTCCCCGGGAGATACTGTGGGAGGTGCTGCGAGAGTATGGGGTGAGGGGGTCTCTATTCAGGGCCATCCAATCTCTGTACTCCCAAAGCGAGAGCTGTGTCCGGGTCTTCGGCAGTAAGTCGGACTCGTTTCCGGTGAGGGTTGGCCTCCTCCAAGGCTGCGCTTTGTCACCTATCCTGTTTGTGGTATTCATGGACAGGATCTCACGGCGTAGCCGCGGGGAGGGGGGCTGCGGGTTGGTGGGCAGAGGATTGCATCACTGCTTTTTGCAGATGATGTGGTCCTGATGGCATCATCAGTCTGCGACCTGCAGCACTCATTGGATCGGTTCGCAGCCGAGTGTGAAGCGGCTGGGATGAGGATCAGCACCTCCAAATCTGAGGCCATGGTTCTCAGCAGGAAACCGATGGATTGTCTACTCCAAGTAGGGAATGAGTCTTTACCCCAAGTGAAGGAGTTCAAGTATCTCGGGTCTTGTTCTCGAGTGGGGGAAAATGGAACGAGAGATGGGCCGGAGAATTGGAGCAGCGGGTGCGGTGTTGCAGTCGCTCTATCGCACCGTTGTGACGAAGAGAGAGCTGAGCCAGAAGGCAAAGCTCTCAATCTACCGGTCTATCTTCGTTCCTACTCTCACCTATGGTCATGAAGGGTGGGTCATGACCGAAAGAACGAGATCGCGGATACAAGCGGCGGAAATGAGTTTCCTCCGGAGGGTGGCTGGCATCTCCCTTAGGGATAGGGTGAGAAGTTCAGCCATGATTCTTTGCATAGAAAGGAGCCAGTTGAGGTGGTTCGGGCATCTAGTAAGGATGCCACCTGGCCGCCTCCCTAGGGAGGTGTTCCAGGCACGTCCAGCTGGGCGGAGGCCGCGGGGCAGACCCTAGGACCAGGTGGAGGGATTATATCTCCACACTGGCCTGGGAACGCTTGGAATCCCCCAGTCAGAGCTGGTTAATGTGGCCCGGGAAAGGGAAGTTTGGGATGCCCTGCTGGAACTGCTACCTCCGCGACCCGACCCCGGACAAAGCGGATGATGATGATGATGATGATGATGTTGTTAATGGCGCACGCTCTGACATCAAAGGACCTAACAGTGCACACTCCGATGTAACAAAGGAAAAACCTCCGGCTTTGATCGTTTTTGCTGTCCACCCGTAAACACTGAAAACTGTGGGGGGGGGGGGGGGGGGGGGGTTTAAATCCACTCCTGGCGTTTTCCAAAACCTTCATTTTCAGTGAGACAAAACGCAGTTTGCGTGTGTACGAAAGGCCAAAACGGATTTAAAAAAAATCCTTTTTTCAAAAATACTCGGCTACGTGTGGACAGGACCTCAGTTACAGGGGCTATATAGGCACACTCACACACACAACATAATAAAACTTTTTGACACTTCCACACACCAAGGTCAACAAAGATATGCTTCCCTTTACTGCACATTTCTTAATAGAAAATGCAATTCTTACTTTATGGCTTCATCTTTGCCTCCTATGCAGCCATCTTCCTGGTCTTTCCGGATGCCAAGTCCTTTATAAATCCTTTTGAAAGTCCATCTGTTTAGCCAGTGCACACTGAATGGCAGGTATTGCCAGGTTATTGAGCCTCTTATTGAGGCTCATTGTGGAGCGCAAGTATTTCAGTTTACTGAAGGATCTCTGGCCTTCACTGACGCTAGCTACCTCTTTGCTTGTAGCGTTAGCTGTGAGGTTAAACCGGCTATCGTTCGCCTCTTCAGCCTGGCTGCGAGCAGCTTTTTGAGCTGACTGAAAAAGGTTTTTTATTACCTTATTTGGGTTTAAAGCCCTTTCCAATTCCCTCTTTATTTCTTCTTTCTTTTCTGGCATTATGATTGATTTATGTTCAGGCCCAGGCATAGCAAAGAAATTCACTCAACTGTTTGCTAACTTTGGAGTAGTAAACTTCTCAGGTCATGTGAGTCACTTTTTTTTTTTTTTTTTCTTTTCTTTTTTTTTGTTAATGGTTGCCTACAATAATAATTACTTATACCGTTTTCAGGAGAGAGGCTTTTCATTATGAAACCGGCTACTTTTTACTAAAGCAACAATAAATACAATGTTTATTTTTGTTGTTTTAATAAGTAATGAATATTTTTGGTTCAAAATAATATTTAGTCATCATAGCTTATTTATTGCTGCTCTCCATTGGCCCCTCAAGCAGCTGTGCCCCAGAAAGCTGGGTGCAATAAGCAGTTACTTTATTCGATTAATGCACCTATTCAAATTTGAATAATTTCAAATAACACTCATTTGGGGTGTTTTTTTGTGTGTGTTTTAATACTTACAAGATTGTGTTCTTTGCTCAATATCTCATTTAAACTCCGGCTTGGTAAGATTAAATCATTTTGTTTAAAAATGTTCAGGCACTCAATATATCTGTCAATAATGAAAGCAGTAAGAGTGAAGTTTTTATTGAGATATTAGCCTGCTAATATAAAAAAAAAAAACTGTCTCCCCCTCTCCAAAGAAACTGATCTTGTCAGAGACGTCCATCTTTGATGTGCTGCCCAACTTCTTCTACCACAGCAACCAAGTGGTGCGAATGGCTGCCCTGGAGGTGAGCCCTGCTGTGGCCCTCGGTGATGAAGCATGTTGCTCCAGTGTGCGACAGAGATTGTGTTCCTACAACTGTCATCCTCCCAAATAAGCAAACGGGATGTAGCTAAGTGGGATTTTAATGTGCTGTTTGTGACACTCATGCCACTTATGTTAAATACAGGAGTTCCATTGGAACGGTGCGTTCTTAAGTCTTGTTTTAATAAATAATGGATATTCACGATGCCATTTTGCCTCCCAACCCTTCTGTAGGTGTATGTGCGCAGAGCCTACATCGCCTATGAGCTTAACAGTGTTCAGCATCGACAGCTGCGGGACAACACCTGTATTGTGGAGTTCCAGTTCATGCTGCCCACTTCCCATCCCAACAGGTATTCCAAGCAAACGTTGTGCCTTCTCCTCGCCAGCCTCAGTCCCATTCCCTTGTATTCCCTGGGTTAGGGTTATACCTGCTGTTATCCCTGCTACACGGGGAGAGTATTCATGTGGAACCTAGTGGGCATTTGTTTTTGTCAGCCCATGACTCCATGCTCCTCATGAAGATAGCAATATTTGCTTTGAAATGGATAGTTTCAAATGTATTTGGATAATGTTAAACCCCCTCACAACACTTCTGGAAGGGCTTTCTCTCAACTGGATGCTCAAGTGACTGGATGAATTCTGCGGATCAAACAAAGAATATTAGTGATATTTAGCACAAGTATTACCGTGAACACCATGAGCTTGTCTCACACCTACTTTTGAGAAGACTATTTCTCATCCAATTATCTCTGTTCTCCTCATGGTCTATCTTCCCCTGTGGGTGTGGGTGTGTGTGCGTGGGCATGTGTGCGCTTGTGTGTACATTTAATCTTTTGCAAGCATATTGTGTATATGGGATATTGACTTTTGCCTTCTTTTTCTGCACCAAATTAATATATTACGGAGTTGATTCTGCTGGTGAATGTCCTTCGATGCATATATTGCCTAATCCGTCCTTACTGCATGTATCTGATTTTAACATGAATGCATCTTACTTTAATGTGATCTAATAAGTATATCATGCTTGACTGGCTGCCTCTGTTCACCCTGATATTAGGAAGGAGGTGGCGTATCATGCTGCATGTCTGGGAGGAGCAGGCAGGCAGTCAAAAGAGCACCAGGATGTAATATTAATTCATCATATTTTATTTTTAGTCTTCTGAGATTGAAGGTATAAACTGTGGTCAATGAATCACTTTCTCTGATCTTTAATTTTTCAAGATGAGACATTTCACTTAGTACGAGATTTATTATGGACTAGCCTGTTTTTCCACATATTTTTGCCAAACCGTTAATAAATCTTTAATATTACATAAGTTTAGGACTTTATATTAGGCTTTTTGACGGTGCCATGCTGCTTGAGTCTGCCTGGCTCCTCCTGGTTGTGCCTGCCACTCAGCACTGCCTCAGTAATCCTTGTTGTTTGATTCCAGGGGGAACATCCCCACTCTGAACAGGTACAGTACACCCTCTCTTTGTTTCCACCAACACATTGGCCTCATAGACTAGAAAGCAGCATGGCTGAAACAAACAGCACAATCACAAGATTGGCATTAAAGAGAACATTTTATAAAAAAAAAAAGAAATCAGATACGTAATTTGGTGTTGCAATGGTCACTTGCAGTGCTGCAGCTTGTCTTGAGTTATTCACTGTCTGGATCACCGAGCACCACAGCCATGCTGCTTATGTAATGTTTTGAGTGTTACCAAATCTGAATTTTATTTAGAAGATGGATCGGAATTAGGTGAAATAGTTTGTTTATTCTTTATACTGGCAGTGGCACGGCATTTGGCAGTTTTTCTTAGCGTACATGTCAAAATGTTTGAAATGAGTGAGTGTGTGTTTTTGCGTGTTTTTTTTGTTTTTTTTGTAGCCAGACATGGTTGCGAGTGTTTGTTAATTATTGCAAATATAATATATTTCTGATGTCGGACAATGTCTACAAAACATTTGTCACTTTAAAACCACTGGAGGCAAACGTCTAGTGCTGTGTTGAAATGTATGTTGCTATCCTATCAGGAGAATGTCTGCTCACTGTCAAGAGTTTAAAAAGTCCATGGATAATAAAATACAGCAAGCTAAACCCAGCAACACTAAAGACAAGTGGAGTAAAACACAAGATGCTCTGACGGAGGCAAATGAAACTCCTGTCTCGGAGTCTGACAGGTTGGCCTTAAAGAACTTCTTAATGTATATCACTACTCTCAGTGGGTTTAAAATCTGGGAAAAAGCTCTTTTAAAGAAGACTATTTAACAATCAAGAAAGGGGACCTTTCAAGACTAAAAAAGCTGTGTGAAATGCTGGTGTTCTCTGGTGGCTCAGCGTTGTCTTTGTATGTTTGGGATGTGGGTACTACAGTGGTATTACTGTGCACTCTAACACGGTGTTTAGAAGGCTGGTGTGGAGTCACTGGAGGCCCGGCCCTTAGCCTCAGCATAGCCTCTTTGCCAACGGGACATGCCAGATTTTCTACACTCCCAAGTAATAAGTGATGAAGCACCATGCAACATTTTTGCACTATACTATTAAAGACACATTAAAAATCTGCCTCTTCCCTCTGTGTATTCCGGTATTATGAAATGGAAGTTTGGCACATTTGGCCGATTTTGATTGTGGACGCCGCAGACATTATTATTGTTTTGGTAGCAACAACAACTGTGTCAGTGGTTGGAAACAAAATGGAAAGTTCAGTGAAACTGAGATGAATCTTTTTAAATTGATAATTAGACCACTGTGTCCTCTTACAAATCGCGTTTCAATTTACTTAAGCTGTTCGCATTTGAACCGAAAGTCTTTCCCCTCTAAATCAATTACCTTCAAGACTTTTTATAAAGCCTAAAAAGAAAGCCAAACCGTCAGATCTTCAATAATTGGACCTCTGGCAGAAGAGCCAACGAAAACGGAACCATTATCTTTTAGCTCAAGTATGATGGAGAGTGTTCAGGCTAGCTAGGCGTTTAGTCTCCTGACTCCTTAGTGACTGACATTATACAGCGGCTCCCATCATATTGTACATTACCATTCTGTCTCAGCATGGTGCTACAAAGATTCTCTCTCACACTTGGTCTATATCCAACCACTGACCTTGACCTGCCTTGTTGTAACCTTGACGATAATAATGCCGAAGTCAACTGTTATTAACAGGCAAATATGACCAAAACATTTACTTATTGAAAATTATACAGAAATCTTGCCATTAAAAAAAGGCTCTCGCTCGGACTCGGAATAGACTTGAATGAAACAGGTAAGGTTGGGGCCTCTGACAGAAGCCTGGTGTAACTGACGTTTGTGTTCCCCTGGCAGAATGTCGTTTTCCTCCAATCTGAACCACTACGGCATGGTCCATGTAGCCAGCGTGAGTGACGTGCTGCTGGACACATCCTTCACACCGCCCTGCCAGCGAATGGGTGCCATGGTCTCCTTTCGCTCCTTCCTAGAGTTCACCAGGTCAGCATTTAGTTTACAGCCTTTAGTTTACCAAGTCAGCTTTTAGTTTACCAGGTCAGCCTTTAGTTTACCAGGTCAGCCTTTACCAGGTCAGCCTTTAGTTGACCAGGTTAGCTTTTAGTTGACCAGGTCAGCTTTTAGTTGACCAGGTCAGCTTTTAGTTGACCAGGTCAGCCTTTAGTTGACCAGGTCAGCTTTTAGTTGACCAGGTCAGCTTTTAGTTGACCAGGTCAGCCTTTAGTTTACCAGGTCAGCCTTTAGTTTACAGCCTTTAGTTTACCAGGTCAGTCTTTAGTTTACCAGGTCAGTCTTTAGTTTACAGCCTTTAGTTTACCAGGTCAGCCTTTAGTTTACAGCCTTTAGTTTACCAGGTCAGCCTTTAGTTTACAGCCTTTAGTTTACCAGGTCAGCCTTTAGTTTACAGCCTTTAGTTTACTAGGTCAGCCTTTAGTTTACGGCCTTTAGTTCACCAGGTCAGTCTTTAGTTTACCAGGTCAGCATTTAGTTTACAGCCTTTAGTTTACCAGGTCAGCCTTTAGTTTACAGTCTTTAGTTTACCAAGTCAGCTTTTAGTTTACCAGGTCAGCCTTTACCAGGTCAGTCTTAAGTTTACCAGGTCAGTCTTAAGTTTACCAGGTCAGTCTTAAGTTTACCAGGTCAGCCTTTAGTTTACCAAGTCAGTCTTTACCAGGTCAGCCTTTAGTTTACCAGGTCAGCCTTTAGTTTACCAGGTCAGTCTTTAGTTTACCAGGTCAGTCTTTAGTTTACCAGGTCAGCCTTTAGTTTACCAGGTCAGCCTTTAGTTTACAGCCTTTAGTTTACAGCCTTTAGTTTACCAGGTCAGCCTTTAGTTTACCAGGTCAGCCTTTAGTTTACCAGGTCAGCCTTTAGTTTACCAGGTCAGTCTTTAGTTTACCAAGTCAGTTTTTAGTTTACCAGGTCAGCCTTTAGTTTACCAGGTCAGACTTTAGTTTACAGCCTTTAGTTTACAGCCTTTACTTTACCAGGTCAGTCTTTAGTTTACAACCTTTAGTTTACCAGGTCAGCCTTTAGTTTACAGCCTTTAGTTTACCAGGTCAGCCTTTAGTTTACGGCCTTTAGTTCACCAGGTCAGCCTTTAGTTTACAGTCATTAGTTTACCAGGTCAGCCTTTAGTTTACCAGGTCAGCATTTAGTTTACAGCCTTTAGTTTACCAGGTCAGCCTTTAGTTTACAGCCTTTAGTTTACCAGGTCAGCCTTTAGTTTACCAGGTCAGCCTTTAGTTTACAGCCTTTAGTTTACCAGGTCAGCCTTTAGTTTACAGCCTTTAGTTTACCAGGTCAGTCTTTACTTTACCCGGTCAGTCTTTAGTTTACAGCCTTTAGTTTACAGCCTTTAGTTAACCATGTCAGCCTTTAGTTTACAGCCTTTAGTTTACCAGGTCAGCCTTTAGTTTACCAGGTAAGCCTTTAGTTTGCCAGGTCAGTCTTTAGTTTACAGCCTTTAGTTTACCAGGTCAGCATTTAGTTGATCAGGTCAGCCTGTTTGATACCCAGACTGCCTGGGGCAGCGTTGGCCGTTTCCACCAAACAGTCTTTGGTTCAGTGTCGTTCGTTACACATCAGACCTGTTAGTTTTGCGTTTCCGTTGTCATACGTTGTGGATACTACGAAAAATAGTCATTCCATCTAGTTTTTTTGCTTTGTTCCTAGCACACTGTACCGGGACTTAATGGTGGCGCTAGAAACACTGCACTAGAGAACTGCTAGACTCAATGCACAAATGCAAACAAACCTGCCATTTTTAAATACGGTATCGTACCCTTGCGTTTCCAACCCAAACAGCTACCCTACAATGTTGGCAGTATCAAAAATAAGACAGAACGGAACAGTTATTTTTTGTACCATCCACAACGTTTGCCAATGGAAACTCAAAACTAACTGTTCCCATGTGTAACGGACTGAACTAAACTGAAGTAGACTATTTGGTGGGAAATGGGTAACAACACATTGGTGCTATGCTTTTCTTATTTAGAATTTCCTTGATGGATGCATGCTCAAAGGCCTAGTAACAGTACAGGTTGTGGTTGTTATTCTGTTAGAAGGCCTAGTAACAGTACAGGTTGTGGTTGTTATTCTGTTAGAAGGCCTAGTAACAGTACAGGTTGTGGTTGTTATTCTGTTAGAAGGCCTAGTAACAGTACAGGTTGTGGTTGTTATTCTGTTAGAAGGCCTAGTAACAGTACAGGTTGTGGTTGTTATTCTGTTAGAAGGCCTAGTAACAGTACAGGTTGTGGTTGTTATTCTGTTAGAAGGCCTAGTAACAGTACAGGTTGTGGTTGTTATTCTGTTAGAAGGCCTAGTAACAGTACAGGTTGTGGTTGTTATTCTGTTAGAAGGCCTAGTAACAGTACAGGTTGTGGTTGTTATTCTGTTAGAAGGCCTAGTAACAGTACAGGTTGTGGTTGTTATTCTGCAGAAACATTAAGGATGTGTTGAGCTGCTTCTCCGACTCCCCGCCCCCCAGTCCCACCTTCCCAGAGGGAGGCAGCCCAGTACTGTATGGAGAAGATGACAACAAGGTGAAGACTCCACCTCCAATTCCACATACCTCCTTTATTGATTGAACAAAACAAATTCAAATATACATATTTGAAAAAATTTATTTATTGATATATTAAACTTATTATGCGTTGAAGAGTCACATTTTTTAAAGTATGATTGATTCGGTTTACCTGCCTGTGGTTGCTTTTCAGAGCATCCTGGATGAGCCAATCCACATTCTGAACGTGGCCATCAAAACTGACAGCGACATCGACGACGATGGCCTGGCAGCCATGTTCCGGGAGTTCACCCAGTCCAAGGTGTGTACACTAGCAGTGATTTACTCTGTTCACTAACCTTTTAGACTGCTGCCACAGAAATTCTGTTTTACTTCAACCCTATTGCAGCTTGTTGTGTCACTCAATAAATTAAATAATACATCTGAGCCAAAACCAACGCCTCTGTGGCAGACATAGGTCCCTGTTCCTAATCATTTGCTGGGAGGGTGTGTTCTTAATTCTTTGATCAAGATAACATGCACGATCTGACCTAAAATTATGCCTAGCCTTTGAGTTTGGACAAACTAGGCATCAGTATCATGGCTTGATTGACTATAGCCGTTGTTCTATGATGGTGTGTTTCAATTACAAGTGCAAAAATCTGAAAAAGACTGCCTTACCTGCTAACATATTTGCTTAGAGAAGCAATATTTTAAATGTTTTACCTGAACATTATTTTAAACACAAGAACGTATAATAAAGTTTTTCTCATTTAAAAAGTTTGAGATGTGACATATAATGCCATGTTTGTATAAATTGATGTACCAAGAACTTTTCAGGATACATTGTATGATACATCATGGGACTTGCTTGAAAATGAAGTTGATTAAATTAATATTTTACGTTGGTTATTCGGTTGTCCAGATACTGGGTGGGTTTAGGGTGTGCTAATTCTTTCACCTAAGCTTAATAATGTTCATAGTTTGACTGTACATTGTCTTTGCCACCGCAGAAATCCCTTTTGATAGACCACGGCATCCGTCGCCTCACCTTCCTGGTGGCTCAAAAGGTAACGTCCCCTGGCTCTCTCCACCCCTATAGTCTCCTGCTCACCGCATCAAAATCAGTGGCCATATTGATCCTACTAACATTTAGTCATTTTAGAATGAGCCAGTAATTGATCTCAATTGACATAATTTGCATGTTTCTTTTGCCGTCTCTTCTCCCCCTTTTTTCCTTCTCTGTCTGTCCATCTATGTTCTGCTCCTCCTGTGGTTTGGTGTGTACAGGATTTTAGGAAGCAGGTCAACTGTGAGGTGGACCAGAGATTTCATGTGAGTAGAGAAGGGGATAGAGAAATACCAGAGTACCACTCTTTTACCTTCAGGATCAAAAACAGCATTTTTGGGAGAATTCCTCAATCTTTTCGATGCATCGAACAATAAGGAATGATGGTATTTCTGCACATGTAAAATATCAGGCTCTGTTCTTTGCCTTTGACTCTCCTTTTGAGGAGAGATGAACAGGCACTGATGAGAGCTAATCACGGTCCTGGGTGTATGCTGACACCTCGTTATCTAGGCCTCGCCTGTTATTACACACAGCTTACCCTCCTCACACACACCACACCGCTGTAAACGCCATCATGTCCAAACCCTAAGCTACAAAGAGGGATACAGCTGTTGCTTTGTCAAATCAGGCCTGTATAGAAACTTGTGCGCTACTCATGTATACAATTGCTGCTCTACAGTCATTATGTGTAGTCTCCCGAGATGAGGAGGGTGTTTGCAATTAGGCTAGTATTGTTTGGCCAAGCTGATGATACTAGACAAGAACCCTGCTATTCTGCTGCACATAATTCAGGCGGAGACATAGCTGGGAGAGAGACAAGGGGCCATGTTTTATTCATTTGTTCTGCAGTGCTTCATGTCGCCTGTGTCTGTTATTATCTGAACAGGCTGTTGGGGTGATTCCCTCTTGCAACCAGCACAAACTATTAGGATGGCCCATAGAAGCCTCTGAATGTTAAGCAGGCGCCTTTGCTCCTCACTATTACATCAGTTTAACCATGGCTATGGCAGAAGAAGAAAATGTAGACTATTGTTCCAGAATGTCCCGGTCTAAATGCTTACCGTTTACCTGTGGTCTGGGGTTCACCTTCTGAAATGCCCCATGATGTTTGTCTGCTACTCTAGGTAAAGTTTATTTAATCCTTGAAACTATTAAATAAACTTTACCTAGAGTACAAAACCTTAGCTAATTCTTGTTCCAACAAACCAGAAGTGTATGTTTTTTTTACTAAGAGAGAGACAGGCACTATAGGAAGACACCGTTGTGTTTGTAATAGTTTTAATAGTAACAACCGATTTCCTCTTACTTTTTGCACAGAGAGAGTTTCCTAAGTTCTTCACGTTCCGGGCCAGAGACAAGGTGAGTCTTATCATTGGTAGCTGCCGTAAACCACAAGACAAACAGTAAACGGTTAGAAAGGTAATAGGAGGTTATCTCTCTCAAACAATCTCATCTCTTTTGTGCCAACTCGATGTTTTAATCAAAATATGAAGCTGTTTATATTATATTATAATACATATTATATATTGAAATAACAAATACAACTAAAAACAAATGCATGAGGATAAGTGAAACCACTCGTAATAAGGATTAAGGGTGGTTTCACTCGATAATCAGAACACTCTCTGCATTTTCCAGACTGTTTTTGCAGTACTGGTTTATGGAGATGTGACAAGTATCTCTTAAGGAGCATGCACACTAAGGCCCCTAATGGCTGTGTGGTGCTGCCACTTTAAGATTTATAGTAACGGATACGTTCTAAACACATCACACTAACTGGGCATAATATGCATGCCGTGATTTTACCTGGAACTACATACGCTTCCATGCTGGCTGCCAACAGCTTTGGTGTGGCGCATGGTCACTGTGGAGCCTGACATGGTTTCTCTGGCGATCTACCGAGGTACCACTAGTCAAGAGCAGAGCACAGTGCTGATGATTTCCTCACTAAGGCTTATGAGAGAACTCCCTCCCTCAGCTAATGCTGGCCTTATCGGGAGCCTTAGTCTTTTGTAATGCACATTCCTTGAGCCTGTCTAATGGAAGTCAGTGCTGACCCTGGTTCAGTGCGGTTAGTAGCGGTATGTAGGAGGCCAGCTGTTTTGAACCAGCAGCACAGCAGACTCTGGAATGCACTGTTCAGCCACAGCGGTCTAGGCAAAAACCAGCCCTCTGAGTTTGCTGGGCCAAGGGTGACTCCAACAGCACTGGTACATCACCGTGGCAGTCTCATTGTGACCAGCGCTACCGTTCTCCTAGCTTAACAAATGCCCCGACCATTCCAAGCACCTGTAACCCCCCCCCGAAACAGAGCGAGGGAAAGGGGCCCCTGAGCTTCCTTGAACAGCCGGCAGATATTTCTCTTGGCAGCACCTGAGCTACTGGACAAATCCCACCTCAGTCCCATGGGTAGGTGTGCCAACATGAAGCGGAGGGTGAACTGGAGTGTGAGGCCCACTCCCAGAGGGATCCCTGGAGATCCACAGTCCCTCCCTGCTTTGGAAGTTACTCCTTTCCTCATTGTGCCCTGATAGTTTCAATAAAATGGATCCAAAAAAAGCTCATTACTATAATGAACTATTTAATTATGTCCCTCATTTAAGAGAAATTATGCTCATTAGCAAGGCTGAGATTGCCTTTGATTTCATTTACTCAGTGCCGCTGTAGATGGCTCCGGGCGGCCTGTTCTCTTAAACAAAAGCAAACCCAATGCTCCTGAACCTACTTATTTAATCCTCTTCTTGCTTGAGATGATGCTGCCAAGCAAACAAAGTTACACTTGGCTTCAGATCTTGAGCAACATTTGTCATAGAATCTTCCCTTGTTTTGCACATTAACACCGTCAGTCAGTCTCCTACAACTGACCAGAATGAAAACAAAAAATGCCACATTTCTTGTCTGGGGCGACGCTCTGGATTTTGAGTGACACAGAGAACTAATAAATAGGCATTGAAGTACTTCATTTCCATGGATGAGACTGTCTTTCTCCCTGCATGTGTTGTCTAGTTTGAGGAGGACCGTATCTACCGCCACCTAGAGCCAGCATTGGCCTTCCAGCTGGAGCTCAACCGCATGCGTAACTTTGCCCTGACGGCCATCCCCTGTGCCAACCACAAGATGCACCTGTACCTGGGCGCTGCTCGCGTGGAGGTGGGCACGGAGGTCACCGACTACCGCTTCTTCGTGCGTGCCATCATCCGCCACTCAGACTTGGTCACCAAGGTGAGAGATACTGATCTAATGTTATACTATAACTAGTGAGCTGCGGACGGTAAAGTCTAATGCTGCTTTGCATGCGTAGTGTTGCAGCGGTGGTTGGTATTCTATGGATAATGTGTGTCTTTGTCCTTGTCGTGTCTCCAGGAAGCATCCTTTGAGTACCTCCACAACGAGGCAGAGCGTCTTCTCCTGGAGGCCATGGACGAGCTGGAGGTGGCCTTCAACAACACCACCGTCCGCACAGACTGCAACCACATCTTCCTCAACTTTGTCCCCACCGTCATCATGGACCCATCCAAGGTTGGCGGTCGTTATAACGTTCACACACACTAGCAGTGCAATGAAGCCAAAAGTCTCTTTAATACCAAAACACACTTAACTCCACAACACTGCCTTTCACTTCTTCAGCTGGCTTTTCTCAGGATGTGCTCCCTCCTCTTCCTGTCTCTCAGATTGAGGAGTCTGTGCGCTCCATGGTGATGCGCTATGGGAGCCGCCTGTGGAAGTTGCGTGTGCTGCAGGCAGAGTTGAAGATCAACATCCGGCTCACACCTACCGGCAAGCAGATCCCCATTCGCCTGTTCCTCACCAACGAGTCGGGCTACTACCTGGACATCAGCCTGTACAAAGAGGTCACTGACTCCCGCACAGGACAGCTGGGCCCCAAAGATCGACAGGTAGACTACACGCACACAAAACACTCACACATTCTTATGTCAGTCTAGTGCATTGTGGTAGTAACTATGTAAGGAAGATAAATAAAAATGCATTAAAGTGTTAATTCTACATTACAATACATTATTCATTCCGTTGTAACAATCCTAATTGGTCCACATGCAACTGTGAGAGGAGCACTATGCCCTATACTGTGGGACATTGGTTTCCCAAGCATAAGGAGGGCACTGTAAGGACAACAGACTAGGCAGGCTTTCCATTCTCTCTTCATACCTGCTACCTTATTCATTTTACAGCAGTGAATATGAATCAGGAACGTTCATTTGGTGCCAGCAGGCATGCTCTGTGTTTCTCTTCTAGAGGACTCTACATTCTTTTGTGTTGTCTGTTGCTGGATGTGTGAAATTAACTCCCTTAATACCTTTCACTATGATGACATCCATTGCATTCAAATGGAGACACAGGTCATGTTTTTATTTTGTGATGGAGCTCATTGGCAGGTTGTGAAAGGCTTATCAGCTGGATGATTCCTAAGGACCATTAGGAGCCCAGCAGTGGTGGACACATCTCTCTCGTAAACTCAGAGTCCTATTGTTCAGCTTATTTGTGGTGTGTGTAGAGTTCAAAAGTAGAAAGGGATCCTTTTTGTATGGATTTTATTTTTAATTACAATGGTTAATAAAAGATCCTAAGAAATCAAATAGAGTAGAAACAGTCCTACACTCTTTCTGTGCTGTAGTGTGTATGAGAACAAGTTGGATGTGTGTGTGTGTGTGTGTAGATCATGTTCCAGGCGTACGGGGACAAGCAGGGCCCTCTCCACGGCATGCTGATCAACACGCCCTACGTCACCAAGGACCTGCTGCAGTCCAAGCGCTTCCAGGCCCAGTCTCTGGGGACCACTTACGTCTACGACTTTCCTGAAATGTTCCGACAGGTAGGGTCACCTTTCTCTGTTCCATCTACAGACGTACTCACAGAGCCCCTAAATAGGATTTATACATAACAATACAATAACGTGTCGAATGATTGTCAAATGATTAGTCTTTGCAGGCAGTGAATTTGTCTCTCCTCTCTGCCTCTGTGCAGGCCCTGAGGAAACTGTGGCATTCCAGTCAGACACATGGCCACCTTCCTAAATGCCCCCTGCCCTCAGAGCTGCTCACCTTCACTGAGCTGGTGCTGGACCCACAGGGCCAGCTGGTGCAGATGAACCGTCTACCGGGGGAAAATGAGGTGGGACTCCACTCCACCTCAATCTTCATTCACTGCAAGGACCTCATCTAACGATTGCTATGCATGTTTCATTTGTTCTGAAATCTTGGCTCCTTTTTGGGTGTAGTTTTATTTTGGGTCTGTAGGGGTCTCTATGCTCCTTCCACAGGGTTCTGTGTCTGGAGGAGGGAAGATTCTAGACAGGTCTTGCATGTTTAGTAGTTGTCTCTGAACTTTTATCCATGATGTGCTTGATACCCTAATCGTCCAGATGGGGATGGTGGCTTGGCGGATGACCCTGCGGACTCCTGAGTACCCGGGTGGTCGGGAGATCATTGTCATCAGCAACGACATCACCCACAAGATTGGCTCCTTCGGTCCCCAGGAGGACGTGCTCTTCCTCCAGGCCTCGGAGATGGCCCGGGAGAGTGGCATCCCGCGGGTCTACATCGCCGCCAACAGCGGGGCCCGCATTGGCCTGGCCGAGGAGATCCGACACATGTTCCACGTGGCCTGGCAAGACCCCGTCGACCCCTACAAGGTCCGACTCGAGAAGGAATCATTTCTATGATAGTTGTTGAATTCCTCATGTGCATGGATCTAATTCCAACTGCTACACTTTAAGCACCAACCGTTTTCTCTCCAGGGTTTCAAATACCTCTACCTGACTCCCCAAGACTACAAGAAGGTGTCGGCCCTGAACTCGGTCCACTGTGAGCATGTGGAGGACGAGGGAGAGTCCAGGTCACGGTCACCTCCATCTTCTTTACCTCTGTAGCACTCGTCTTCATGATAATGCATTACTACATGTGATTAAAGCATGTTGAAGTGTGTGTGTGTTGTGTGTGTGTGTAGGTATAGGATTACTGACATCATAGGTAAGGAGGAGGGGCTGGGTGTGGAGAACTTAAAGGGTTCAGGAATGATCGCTGGAGAGTCCTCCCTGGCCTACGAGAAGATCATCACCATGAACCTGGTGAGATTTAGTTGCTCAAGTTCATGTTGGAAAAGTAACCTTTAGAGTTCCATTTAGTGAACCTTGACCTTATTGTGCCCTGTATGTATGTCGTTTTAAAAACATTTGACCACGTGTTTACATACACTAAGTCTATACAATGATTATTTGAGCAACTTTCATTTATGTTTATATCGTCCTTTGTATTTTAGATGAGTCTGTTTTATTTTAGATGATGCTCAGTTGTCTGAAACCTTTTTTTTATTTTTTATTATGTACTATATATTGAAATATTTTTTTCGGCCAAGCACCAGCGCAAGACATTTTTGGGAAAAGAAAAATGAAAAAAAAAGGTTTTATTACATTTTGAAAAAATGTATTATTATATGCTTATGCTGCATTAAAAAAGTCTAGTAGAATTTTAATCAGTGCCTAAACATTTTCTCCAAAGTATTAGCTGCACAGCCAAATTGACTGTTCGGAAAGTACAGAATAAAGAAATGTTTTCTTTTTTTTTCTTTTTAATATAAAATATTGTTTTTAAATACTGGGGTCAGTTCTGGTTTAATAGATTTGGTCCGAAAATCAGTGTGATTCCATAGTTTTTTACGTTATTTGGACACCGATGAGGAGAGAGGGTCTTTGCTGAACCAGGAACATATACTATCCCAGTTTTTCACACACAGCGGTGGCTTTGACTAAATTTAGTTAATTACCTTGACTCCGTTGTTCAAATCGGGACTGGTTTTCTTGGACGTCATAGTGCTTCCCTGTGTGTGACAGAGTCCTCTGCACATTTGGTTTTCATTTGGATTTCGCGATGTGAGTCCTTTCACACAGCCTGTCATTGAAGCACAGACACTGGTGCAGGATTCCCACTTCAGACCATTTTCAGAGAAGAACATGTTAACAACATTAATATGTTTCCCCCTCAAAACGCTGTCAAATTGAAATTTGCTTTCCATTCACGAGACCGTGCCACACGGACCTCAGTGAACAACTGTCACTGTGAACGTGAATGCGTTTGTTGCTTTGGACATAAATTACTTTAAAAATAAGAATATTGAATAGAAAATGTGCTTTATTAAACTTGCATTTAATTTTTATTAAAATTATTGTAGTATAAGTATTTTAGGAATTATGCGTGACTGATATTTTATCAAATTTTTAAAAATTCTTGCGTACCCCCATTTGAGAACCACTGAGTTTAGCGTTTAAGAGTAACCAGATGTCCCCAGTAAACCTAGTTAACGCCTTCTTGACAATTTTGAAAGATGCGAAATATTTGAAGGGTGGGGTCTGGAAATGTACCCACTCCCCCTGGTTGGCCTAGAACTTAGGGATGGGCAATACCCCAGATTTTCTTTTTGATACGTTACCAAGCAATACCATGTCAAGTATCCCGATACCATTACTTTTAAAAGACTCCTTGTGCACTTCAAGGGGGCTCCTTGTGGTTTCTACCGTTAAAATGGGTAAATGCGGACATAAAACAGAATATTTGAAAGCCATTACAGTAGTTATAAATAAACTGCCACAGGCTTTCCGCTTTGTTTTTGGTTTAAAGCTGCAATTATGAAACATGTTTAACAATGTTCAATTAATTACATTATTAGCTTTTTCAAGCTTCAAACCTGTACACTTAACATCTGGGCTAATCAAATACTGAACTCCAAACAATACTTATTGTTTGTTGGAGTGGAGAGAAAGGGTGAAAGGAGAAGTAGTTCCTATCACACACATACTACCAAACACACTTTTCACTTTAGCATCAATCTAATAGAAATACCAATAGAAAAATGACTGGTCAAAAAAACACTTGGTATTGATCATTTTACTTGAGGATGGATTCTAAAAATAAAAAACCTCTACAAAACGATATCATTAAATTCCTAGATATATTCTTAGAATTTGCTATTACAACTGCCCTCCTTTCTCTGTAATGGCATAGTTTCAACCCTAAGAGGCCAGACGAGAGTCACATTTTCCACAAAGATATAGAACGTTAAGACCTTTGCAATTAAATGTTTTTTCTTTTATTGGATTGTTGTCTTTCACTCAGTTTAGCCAACCTGCCATACCCTGTTCTATCAAAATACATATGTTTTGGTGGTAGGTTACTCTTTAACCCCTGATCCCATCCTGATCCCCTCTGTGTTCCTGTGCTTCCCAGGTGACGTGTCGAGCCATCGGGATTGGTGCCTACCTGGTGCGCCTGGGTCAGAGGACCATCCAGGTGGACAACTCCCACATCATCCTCACTGGGGCTGGAGCTCTCAACAAGGTCAGTGTGGAAACTGTGGTCTTCTCCTCCAGTTACCAAGACAGCCATTTTCAGTTTTTCAGTGCATTAATGTGTTACTGGACAATTTATTTAATTGAATGTATGCGCAATGTGTAGAATTACTTGTTAAATCGTGTTTTATGTGACGCTCCTGTGGCGATCAAAGGTGATCATAATGCTATAGAAGCAATACTGGCCTACTGTGTGCCCTGGAGCAACACCATAAATAGATGCTATGTGGTAGCGGCTCAGTAGCAGGGGTTTGCATCATGCAGTAGCACATGCTGGCATTCTGTGTTGATTTAGGTATATCATTGCAGCACGTGACAATGCTGCCTGCAGTAGCACATGCTGGCGTTCTGTGTTGATTTAGGTATATCATTGCAGCACGTGACAATGCTGCCTGCAGTAGCACATGCTGGCGTTCTGTGTTGATTTAGGTATATCATTGCAGCACGTGACAATGCTGCCTGCCAGCATCGAGCTATAGACCAGCCTGAGGAGACGTTGTCACACACAAGGTTCATAAACCTTGTTGTAAACCTCTAATTGACAATAGAACTTTGACATTTTCTTATTTTTATGGAACATTCGTATGTGTTTTTAATGAGTTGCCGTATTAAAAGTAACTTAAATGTCTACATGTAATGTAGTTAACGAAAGGGTAAACCCTAGTCTTTTTACCCATCAATGCTGATTCACCGTCATTGAACTATGATAAAATTAGCCAAGTCTTTATTCAGGGCTAACAACAAACTGTATTTACGAGAAAACAAACCCGATAAAACGTAAGTCTTTCTCATCGTAAGTCTCTTGATTCCGCTGCGTACATTATTTTTTTTTGTAAAACCAAGGTATATTGAGACAGCACTAAGATAGCCGAAGTCTCGTCTTGCTAGCAATTAGCTTTAAAACAACGACTATCTTGAAGTAATTGGACTGATATTGGCCGAGCAGCCTCCCAGGATGTTCTGTTAGCGCAGTCTCTATATTTCAACTAGAAAATGCATTTCCCTGAGCAAATGCGATGTGATGCGTCGCAGTTATTGGACTGACCGCCTTAGCGTGCAGAATCTACCCCTGCAGCACAAGCAGACTGCGGTCCAGACCCTGTTTGTTGACGGGGTGCTTATTGCTGCTAGATTGGCAGTGCCGCTTCATCATAATATAATGGTGGACACATACGATGATGAAGTCCTACAGTTGGTTTTATTTTTAACAAGGTCAGGCTTTCACCAACAATGCATTCCACATAACCCTGCCATAGTCCAAGCTAGTGCACTGTGGTTGGGTCCTACTCTACTATTTACTTAACGGTGAGGTAGTCATTAATGAGAACAGCGTTTTAGCTGTAGTTCTGTGTATATTAATAGGTTTCTAATTGAGTTTGTTAGCTAACCCCCGTGTAGCCTTTACATTTCATTCACAATAGCCCCTTAGCCCTGTTACACAACGAAAACAATTGATTTGATAGTAGGCCACTTACAGTTACTGCTGTTATACAGCGCACTCATAGTAAATCCAATTCTGTAGAGAGTAAGCCACTTAAAATTCCTGCTGTTATTAATAAGTACATCTGTGGTAAGTGAAGTCCCGTTGCCAGTACTAGAATGACTAATAGGGGCAAAAACCGATTCAAAAAAATTATTTGAAATATAACACGTGAACCCATCACTTAGCTGCATGCAAGCGCACTGCACACCATAATCTAAGACATGTTGGCATGGGAATGGAATCGATAGGGTCAAAATTGCGGGCGAAGTTAGGGCGCCAAAAATCGGCCTAATAAGAAGAATATGACTTTGCAATAACGAGATGTGTGCATCACTGACGCATCACATAACTAGCTTGCTAGTATCACAATCAATGCTATACTTTGGTTGGTGGCACAACTAGCCGTTTGTATTCAACTTCGGTTAAAGGGATAGTTAATAGGAAATAAGATATGCTCCTAGTTATGATTGTACGTCCAATAATGAGTTGTTTTGTTAAAGCAGCTGTAGGTAGTTTCTTATAAGAGGTGGTTTTGGCTGCCACTACAGTTTGCTTGCTGTGATTATTTTCCCTAACCGTCGCAAAGAAGACATGCAGAATGCTCGTGGTCACTGCATATCGCTAGCACGAGCAACAACTATACTCCAAGTGTGGGCATCTCTTCCTAATTTAGTGACGCACTTCCTTGTGCCGGAAAGCAAATCAGTTGATCTGAACAACGATTTTTTCCATTCTCCCATAGACAGTACAATGTGCAAACTGTAGAAAGGTTTTGATAATATGTTAATACACAAATGGTTGCCTATAGTTGTAAGTAGGTAATGTAGCCTAGCTTAGCACAATGTCTGTAAGCCAGTAGTTTTGGCTAACATGGCTCCATCAAAAGTGAGCAGATGCGCATCCGGACCTATTGCTGCAAAGCTGCATACCCTTAATAACTAGCTAAAACTACGCTTTCAATAACAAGAACTTCTCGCTTTAACGTTGTAATTTCTACACGTGTGAAATGCAGAAGATGCATGTAAATAACACTGCTTTGGAGTTATTGTAAGGTGTTTTTTTGTCGCGTTTGACAGAGCCATGTTAGAACTGGCACATAATATTCATTATAATAAATATAATACTTTCAATTGTATATCACTTTTCTTAAGCATTACATAGAGCTTTTACAACAATAAAACAAAAACGGCAAGTTAAATAAAAAATGCAATTACACAATGAGACATAGAGTTGTAAAATCTATGAAAATAAATAAATTAAAAAACTAAATATAATTTTTTTAACAGAAGCGAGCTATATAAAAATGTAAAAGCAATTCAAAGCAGGTGGACACAAAGGCTTGTTGATATGGTCTCAGGTTTTTATTTAAATAAAGAATACCCTTCTTTTTAGAACGTGACTTTAAGCAAGTGACTACAGACTTACCTTTGACTTGAGCAAGTGTGACTTGGTCTTGGCTTACCCTCGGCTTCACCTCTGTCTAATAAATCCTTTAATGCTAAGGTTTCTACTTTTTGTCAGCTCTTTTATTCCAGCATTTTACAAAATTAGCGTTGATGATGTAAATGTGCAATTTCAAAAATAGATGGGAAAGATGGGTAATTGACTATTCTCTTGATCGCCTTGCATTTTAAAAACAATGGGGTATTTTTGTGTGCTATGCTCTGTCGTCTGTGACCCAAATAGATTGTCCCTTTGCTTGATTCAGTTAGCAGCTCTGTATTTTAATATGGAATTCAACCGTCCATTTTGATTTTGGGGTGTGTGTGAATGTGAGTCTATGGGTTGGGGAGGCCCAGTGAGCAGTAGGTTTGAGTCAGACATAAGCAATGTGACGGCAGAGCAGGGTGCTGACATATCTGGACGGGGGAAGACAAACATTCACATATCCATCCCTCTCTTAGTGCCTACATTTGGCCCCAGCTTAGTGATCAGGCCATCCACTAGCTTGTATTCTGTGGTAGGAAGTCCCCCCTCCCCCTCCACCTCCCCTGGTCTTCCCAGTCATGTGCCTGCCTGCCTGCCCGCCCGCCGCCCCCCCTGATGGAATAATAGAAAGAGAAGCGTGAAGTTGTTATTTGCATAGAAATAGCATGGTGCCGGAGGCTGCGGCTTCGGGAGAAGGACACCCATATCATTTGTCTCCAATCAAAATGAAAGTTTTGCTGAGACAGATTGTTTTCTCCTGCTGTGTGTGTGTGTGTGTGTGTGTGTGCATGCATGCTCCACTAGCTTTCCGACCACCCTCCCATTCCCACCTCCTCTGAGCTCTCCTCCCCTCGGTGCATTAACATGACTCCATTTCAAATTACAAAACACAACAACATGCACCGTTCTCCACTGCACTGTTTTGTGCTGGAATATGTATTATACGTGTCTGGTCAGTTCATGGGTTTCTACTACCAGTAGCTATGATCCAGATAATCTAGGGAATGGACTGGTTTCTGTCATTTAGCTGGTAAGGTGCAGATATTTTTTATTTGGTTTGCTACTCAATATGATCATTGCTATTTTTATATTCAGTAAACAGACTGACTTTTATATTCACAGAGTCCAAGATAAACGTAATAGTCAATATTCAGATATATAAAGGGGAGCAGGACATCTCAGGTAGATGTAGACGCTAGCTACTGGTCCAAGTATCCCTACGGGCTGTGCACCCACAAACCCAATATCTAGAGCCTGGTCCACCATTTTGAATATGTCAAATATCTGTTACTATCCATTCCAATCAAGATAGCATTTCAGATCCATCTTAGTGCAACGTTAGTTCTTCAAAACAAGACATTCATTCCAGGGTTCCAGACTTCCACCAAAAATCTGTCCACTGCCTCTAAAAACATTTGGTGGCAGGGCTGCCACTTAACTTAAAAGTTGTTTTATTTATCTCATGTTAAGTGAAGTTATTGAATTGTATGCACATTAAACAAGAGCACTTTTATTTTAGTTGGTTAGTATGTTATGTTAATCAAAATTAATTGTTGCACCTTATTACCGTTATAAAAAAAATGTGTAAGTTGATTTAACGTAAAATACCTCAAAAAAAGTTGCCACCAGTTTTTGTGCTACTGCCATTATCTGAAACACTTAGTGGCAGCAGTCCCAGCAGTGTCAAATGTTAGTCTGGAGCCCTGCATTACTGCAATGTGGAAGAAAGGCTGGGTCTGCTACCTTGTTAGCTAAGCTGAGAACTTTAAATGAAATGCTCTAGGAATGTGGCTTTGCCTAATGCATGGCCTTTATAGTGGGATTGGCTGTCTGTCAATGTTAGGGCAGTGCTTCTCTTCCTGGAGGGCTCAAAAGCCTGTAGCCATGGTTAACGATTAACAATAATAACCAAATGAAATGATGTCCGAGGATGTGGGCCGTGAACTCTCCCTGTCATCTAAGGTTAGGGGGGGCTTCAGAGCTGCTCGCTGTACGTCTGTAGAAAGGGGACCGCACACCTACAGCAACCACAAACACACGTCCTGGTCAAATCTTCTGATGTGTATTTCGTTTTTTTGAAGCTTTATTTTTTCAGGGAAGCCCATTGAGACCGAGGTCTCATTTTAATGGTGCCCTGGTTACAAAGCACAAACACAGACTCAACATTATAATAATAATATTAATAATGTTAACATTACACTGTATCCTAAACAATAATATAAAACCATTATAGATCAGTACATTTCCTAACTACAAGCAGCTGGCTAAGCCGTGGGCCATGCTGCCCTTTGTCACGGTCATTGTAATGATGTGGGGACAGAGTTTCCGGCGGAGGTATGAATTCCTCCTGAAGGCTACAACTGACCCTGATCTATCTCCCCTGTGGCTGCCATGATACAGAGATCACACTGGCCGCTGGTCAACAGTATTGACAAGGCCACGGGGACTCTGTAGGGTTGGGGGCTCGCTGTCCCCTTGATGTGTGTGGGAGCGCGTACTCATTGATCTAAAGCTGTTGGGACTACAGGCCCCAGCCTTCCCATCACCAGCCTGCGTCTGGATAAGCTCTCTGTTCCCTCCTTTGCTGGTCTGATTTATAGTAGAACTGATCTTCAATCACCCCATACTTGTAGTTCCCATTGTAATGAATGCCTACGATGTAAAGCTATATCTTACTGACTGTAGTTGATGGTTCAACGGGACTGAGGTGGTTTGTGATGTTAACAGGTGCTGGGCCGGGAGGTGTACACCTCTAACAACCAGCTGGGTGGGATTCAGATCATGCACTACAACGGTGTTACCCACAATACAGTATGTGATGACTTTGAGGGCGTACACAACCTGCTAGCTTGGCTCTCCTACATGCCTAAGGTACGTAGCAAGTGACACGCTTTTCTTATCTCCAAATGTTGTCAACATAGGATTTTATCTAAATGTCACAAAGATGTTGTGCATTTGAGAAATGTCAAGGAGAAGTTTGATGTGCTGTAAGACAGTGTTTGGTGGAAACACTGCGGTTCCATTTGTGGTTTGCTTCCTCCAGTGTACAGCCAGTCCTGTGCCCGTCCTCCACAGCAAGGACCCCATTGACAGGCCAGTGGAGTTTGTGCCCACCAAGGCCCCCTATGACCCCCGCTGGATGTTAACAGGACGGCCCAGCCAGAGTGAGTACAACCCCCACCCTGCTGCTGCTGCTGCTTTCACGCATTGAGTTGATTTTTAAATATGGGAATCTATGTTTACCCCCAAAATGCAAATGTTGAGTGAAAAGTGTAGACTTAATAACATTTCCAATCAATACAACTATAAATGAGTGTACCTTAGATGCTTGAGGCCTTGGTTTATCTTAGGTTAATATCCGTTCTAGGACAAAATAATGTCATGTTTGTCTTTAGTTCTTAGACTTGCTAGGGTTAGACAAGGGTTAGACTTATTACTGCCTCAGCATTTTCATTGGTTACCACTAGAAACCTCAATCGTTGCAATAATTGCTGTTGGATAAAAACACATTTATATTATTTTAGCACTGATCATAAACAATACAAACCTTTCTTATTGCGTCTGAATGTCAAACGCTAGCTTGTAATTGTCCAGGGGCCTGCTTCGATAAATCCCCAGAATATTACATATACAAAGGCTCCGAGTGTAAATGGAGACGAATCAAAACTTCCCACATGGTTATAGCCACACATTTGAGACCATTCATACGCACTATTGAGCCTGGACATTTGAAACATAGGCTGCTTGTTAGAAAAGATATTTCTTGAATTGTCTATCAGATAAATCCCATATCCGAGGGAAAAGCAGCATGTATTAGCTGTTCTGTTAAACCTTTCCATAGTCCTATGCCGTCACTTCTCCAGACTCTCTTTTTCAAGAGTCCATTGATATTGGAGATCTGTAGAAGGCAGCACTCTACACACCCTATGTGTCTAATAGAAGGCAGGTAGGCGTTTATGAGGAGCATTCATCACTGTTGTGTGCCAGAGCCACTAGATATTAAGCTGAGCCCTTAGAATCAGTGTATGTGTGGCCTTTCTTTACCGGTTTTATTCAGGGATGTTTGCCTAATTGTTTAAAATACTGTAATTAATGTTGAAATTTTATTTTTTCATTATTATATCAACAAATTATGTAAGAAACTATTTTTTCAGTCAGTAAATATTTTTGATGCCAACATGAAGTGTTTCAAACATAATTCTAGATTATTCAATATTTTTAGGAATTTGATAGTGATGTAAGAAGAAACCCCTACAAATTTTACACATCACTTAGTAGCACTATACATTATTGAATTTGGAGTATAACCTTGTACATTGATGTTGTGAAAGCAATACAATTAACACTATACAATCAATCCGATTTATGATATTTGCCTGGTTTGGTTGTTTTGAATAAAGTTTAATTGAAATATTATGGCACTAATACTGCATTCACTGCCCATCTCCACCAGTCTACTTCTTGAGGATCTAATCTCTCCATTGACGTCTTTGATTGTTCAAACTGCCTGTCTTATTGTTTCATAAGGATCCCTCCTATTCAGTCCCATTAGTTCTAACCCCTCGGTCCACATAAGCGCAGGATCAGCAGGTGTGTGTCACCTTCATACTTCATTTTGGGAAGAAGGAAGTGGGGTGATATGAGGGGGCCATCATTTCACACTCTGACAGGTCAGGGGTTAAGCTAATTCATGACTATAGAGCTGGCAGATTTCTCATCCCGACACCGCAAGAGAGACCAGGATCCAGGAGATAGCAGAGCCGGAATGGATGGCTCATGTTTTACACGGGAGGGTCAGGGTGCAGCAGATTCCCTATCAGTGTAATTACAACTCTGGCAGGGGAGAGAGATTGGGGATGGTTGCTGCTGGAATAAAGCCTGTCCATGCCTTTAGTGGTGATGGGTGGGACTCCTTAATTGAATGGTAACCTCATGGACTGGGACGTCTCTTCCTCTTGCTATGGGCACAGAGAAGAGCTGAGCTTGGCTCTTTCCAAACTCATCCATCAGAGTGACAGCCAAGATCACAGTCTTCTGTTGTAAAAAGTCCAGTCAACCTCTGGCTGGGTGGTTATGACAGGACATGGGATTGTTTTCACAACCAAATGAAGGGGAAACGATCTTTCTGTTTTTAAATAGAACTCAAATTCCTCCGTTCTGTTCCTCTGATAATATCTGTTTCCCCTTCCCCCTCTTCTCTGTCTCTCCATGTCTGTCTCTCTCTCTCTCTGATGTAGCTCCTAAGGGTGCGTGGCAGAGCGGCTTCTTTGACCATGGTTCCTTCCAGGAGATAATGCAGCCTTGGGCACAGAGTGTGGTAGTGGGGCGAGCAAGGTGAGCAGAGCACACCTCCAAATGAAACTAGGATTATACTCCACTCTATACCCAGCCAGCCAAAAAGAAGCTGCAGCAATGTGAAAATACTGTTCTCAACATTCTAAGATAGTGGTGCGGACTTTAATCCAAAGCAAGCTGCTGTTGTTAGCTGGTGCCCTGGGTAGATGTCTGAACAGTGTGCCGGTACCGGAGCCCGTGAGCCCCTAAAGCAAGGCCTGCTTATTATGGCTACTTGCTTAGAAGGGTGGGTTTTCATTTACTGGTTTTCTGCAGTTTCATCGTCCTATGAAATGTTTTACAGACATTAGGCGTGGTAGTCCTGGAGACGTTGGCTCCTTGGTTAATGAATACATTGACCAGTGGGTGGCACTGTAATAAACATTCAAACCTGTTATCCCCAAATGACCTAGAGTCACATAATTTGGTAGGTAGGGGATTATAAACAGGAACGTCTCTTGACTATGTAGACTTCTGGTTCGATTTTCAGACAATTAGAATTCATGTACATGAATACAACATTAGATAACATGCTAAAAACTAATCTAAGGATTTCAACAAAATGCATGGCTATTTAGCGCTTTGAACCAAATAATATTTGATAGGTAGGACCCTGATCTGGTTCCTTATCATAACCTTACACATATCAGCTCTGGCGTCATCCAAATCCAAATAAGTCAACCACTAGCCACCCACTCTAATTATTTTCTCAGATTTAGTTTGAGACCCGCACTCAATCTCACATTACAATTATTTCTAAGTGGGATATATGTAAGCATAACGATATGGTACCACATGTATGTATGTATACATACATACATACATACATACATACATACATACATACATACATACATACATACATAATAATAATAATGTGTGCGTATATATATATATTTTTTTTTTTTCTGATAGAGACAAATGTTATTTCTTAGCACAACGTTTTGCCTCCATACTGACACAGTTGGTCTTGTGTAATATTTATTTATGGGGCACTCCGTGACACCAGGTTATCCTGCGCATTGAAGACCTCTAATATGGAAGGCCTGCAGCATCCTGAAATGGTGACTGTGCAGGGTCTATGTCTCACAGCTGTAGACAGACATTTTAGTGTGGAGGTTGAGGTATTTGTTTTGAAAAACCCTTCTTTTAAGTCTACCAAATGAAGACGATGCCTGTTTTACTACATACTATAACAAGTTTCTTCTTGCAATATATCACCTTGCTTACAGTATCGCAATATATGGAAATGTTTTGAATGGTAACCCCTGTATGGTGATTCGTCTCGTATCGCCAGGCCAACACACAGCCCTACTGTGGACGCCAGTTGATTACAGTGACTTCATTGTCATGTTCTATAAACCAGTGTGAGAGATGTGAGCTTGGGGGCATGGTGTGTTATCCTGCTGGAAGTAACCATTAGAAGACGGGTACACTGTGGTCATCAAGGGATGGACATGGTCAGCAACCACACTCAGGTAGGCTGTGGCGTTTCAACAAGGCTCGATTGGTGCTAAGGGGCCAAGAACATATCCCCACCAGCACCAGTCTGAACCATTGACACAAGGCAGGATGGATCCATGCTTTCACGTTGTTTCACAGCAAATTCTGACCCTACCGTCTGAATGTTGCTGCAGAAATCAACTCATCAGACCAGGCAACGCTTTTCCAATCTTCTATGTCCAATTTTGGTGAGCTCGTGCAAAATTGCAGCCTCAGTTTTCTGTTCTTAGCTGACATGAGTGGCACCCGGTGTGGTCTTCTGCTGCTGTAGCCCATCTGCATCACGGATGCATTCAGAGCTGCTCCTCCACATACCTCGGTTGTAACGAGTGGTTTTTTGAACTTCAGCAGATCGTCTTGACCATGTCTACATGTCTAAATGCACTGAGTTGTTTCTGCTGATTGGATAACGAGCACAAGGTGTTCATAATGAAGGTGTGTGTGTGTGTGTGTGTGTGTGTGTGTGTGTGTGTGTGTGTGTGTGTGTGTGTGTATATAACTTGTTACATACAGTGCCTTGCAAAAGTATTCACCCCCCTTGGCATTTTTCATGTTTTGTTGCCTCACAACCTGGAATTAGAATGGATTGTTTGAAGGTTTGCATCATTTCATCCAGAGAACATGCCTACAACTTTGAAGATGTGATTTTTTTTTTTTTGTGAAGCAAACAACAAATAGGACAAAAATAACAGAAAACTTCAGCGTGCATAAATATTCACTCCCCTAAGGTCAGTACTTTGTAGAGCCGCCTTTTGCGGCAATTACAGCTGCAAGTCGCTTTGGATAAGTCTCTATGAGCTTGCCACATCTTGCCACTGGGATTTTTGCCCATTCCTCAAGGCAAAACTGCTCCAGCTCCTTCATGTTGGATGGTTTCCGCTTGTGAACAGCAATCTTCAAGTCTGACCACAGATTCTCAATTGGATTGAGATCTGGGCTTTGACTAGGCCATTCCAACACATTTAAATGTTTCCCCTTAAACCACTCGAGTGTCGCTTTAGCAGTATGCTTCGGGTCATTGTCCTGCTGGAAGGTGAACCTCCGTCCCAGTCTCAAATTGCAGGCAGACTGAAACAGGTTTTGCTCAAGAATATCCCTGTATTTAGCACCATCCATCTTTCCCTCGACTCGAATCAGTTTCCCAGTCCCTGCTGCTGAAAAACATCCCCACAGCATGATGCTGCCACCACCATGTTTCACTGTGGGGATGGTGTTCTTGGGGTGATGGGGTGTGTTGGGTTTGCGCCAGACATAGCGTTTTCCTTGGTGGCCGAAAAGTTCAATTTTAGTCTCATCTGACCAGAGCACCTTTCTCCATACATTTGGGGAGTCGCCCACATGCCTTTTGGCAAACTCAAAACATGCCATCTTATTTTTAACACCAAGTAATGGCTTTTTTCTGGCCACTCTTCCATAAAGCCCAGCTCTATGGAGTGTACGGCTTATTGTGGTCCCATGTACAGATACACCAGTCTCTGTTGTGGAACTCTGCAGCTCCTTTAGGGTTACCTTTGGTCTCTGTGCTGCCTCTCTGATTAATGCCCTCCTTGCCCGGTCTGTGAGTTTTGGTGTGCGGCCCTCTCTTGGCAGGTTTGTTGTGGCACCATGTTCTTTCCATTTGAAGATGATGGATTTGATGGTGCTCCGGGGGATCATCAAAGATTTGGATATTTTTTTATAACCCAACCCTGACTAGTACTTCACAACAACTTTGTCCCTGACTTGTTTGGAGAGCTCCTTGGTCTTCATGGTGTGATGCCTCTTGCTTAGTGGTGTTGCAGCCTCTGGGACCTTTCAGAAAAGGTGTTTTTATACTGACAGATCATGTGATACTTAGATTACACACAGGTGGACTTCATTTCACTAATTATGTTACTTCTGAAGGTAATTGGTTGCACCAGAACTTTTGAGGGGCTTCATAGCAAAGGGGGTGAATACATATGCACATGCCAATTTCCAGATTTTTATTTTTAAAAATAATTTTTATATATATTTTTTTCTCATTTCACTTCACCAACTTAGACTATTTTGTGCAGATCCATCACATAAAATTCAGATTAAAAAAACATTTAAATTACAGGTTGTAATGTAACAAAATAAGTAACAAGCCAAGGGGGGTGAATACTTTTGCAAGGCACTGTATACATGTATGTTGTAGCTTTTGATCAAAGCAGGTGTCCGCTATTGTTATATAACCTAAAAGATTGTTCTTGACATTTGAGGCAAGCCAGCCAATACCAGCCAGCCAACAATGCTGGTGTTAATAACCATTCAGGCAGGTGATATATGATGCAAAGTCCTGGTTGTAGTCACAATGGGCTTGATTCAAAGCTGTACATTTTTGGAGATTTTAATCTTCATAAATTAACAAGTTCATGTATTTGTGTCTCCATTTCTTTTAGTTAGTTAGTATTTTATAGGGTCAGGAAATGGCTGGTAATTTTTGTCTTCATTTCAGATTTTGCTTGAGTACAGTTAGCTACCACTGTAATCCAATGGTACTACACTTGTGGTTGAAAGGCTGTTCAGTCACGTTAGAACAATACCCAAAGTCTGTATTCAACCAAGGATGTGGCTTTAGTTGTTTGCGATGAAAAGGGGCAGAGTGCAACAGTCATTCCATGTACTGACGAGCTATAGTGCTGGCCTGTTCCACTCTCTAGTGACCCGTCTTAATCTCACCCTTGACCTATTGACCTCTGACCCCCTGATGGCTAAGACCCAGGGGGTGTGCAATGATGATGACTGACCCTTTCCTCTCCACAACAGGCTTGGCGGCATCCCAACGGGGGTGGTTGCTGTGGAAACCAGGTCTGTGGAGCTGTCAATCCCTGCTGACCCGGCAAACCTGGATTCAGAGGCTAAGGTAAGGACAATGAATGGATCACATGCAGACCCAACAAATGCACAAAACTTTCGAAGGAAATCTAATTATACTTGGAATAAGGTTGCATTTTGCATAAATGTAACAACAATTTCAAGCATCTAAGCTAAGTGCTACGAGACTGTTCTTTACCAGGAACAGACAAGCATGTCACTTAAAGGAATAGTTCACTATAATAGTTCCTTTTTAACCTTAACTAAACGGGAAAATTAAATTACTCAAAACAGCCCAAATGGATGGAAAAACTATCTGGATGACTCCCTGGGGATTGGGAATTCGGTAAAACATCCAGAATTCCAGAATATTGGACCTTTACAAGTTACGTTAACAAATTAGGAAGAATCAATTGAATATGTTGCATTTTAGCACGTAGGCCATTTAAATGTATTTTCTTTCATTACGAAAATGTTAAGCTTGAACACAAGCTCCTGTCAGCCATTTGGATTTCATTGGCTGGCTAATATAACTTACCAAAATGCTTTGATTTACGTTCTTTCGCATACCTGAAATATACCTAGTCTCCTTGTAGCCTATAGGCAAAACCAAAATAATTTTCATATGCACTTAAGTAGACGCTAACGAATAGTCTCGGTCATTCAGAATATAACCTTTAACCTGTTTGTCATAATGTGATGGAAAAATTCCTGTATTTTGTTATCTTAGTAAATATTTGCGATCAATTATACAATGGAAATTGCTTGTGGTGTTGTGCCATTGTACAGTAGGTTCACATCTAGCAAATCGTGCACAGCATGGTTAAAATAACCCAAGTACAAGAAATGTCTTCCGACAACTAGAGAAGTAGTCTGAAACCAATGAGGCCCAGTGGAGAAAGTAGACAAGCTGTGTTTATGCCTCTACCTGCAGTCATCATTTCATCCCCACACAAACACATGGTGACTTACACTGTATATGTAGATCATTCAGCAGGCTGGGCAGGTGTGGTTCCCAGACTCTGCCTTCAAGACGGCCCAGGCCATCAAAGACTTTAACCGAGAAGGTCTGCCTCTCATGGTGTTCGCCAACTGGAGGGGGTTTTCCGGGGGCATGAAAGGTAAATGATCAGAAGATTATGTTTTTATTTTGAAATCTAGCTTTCATAGCCTTCTTTGGCATTGCTTAGCATTAGCACTTAGGGCAATGTTATTCAAAGAAAAAACATGTGTAACTTGAGTTTTTTTGGGAAAGTAATGCACATAACTTTCACAGCTAAAATAAATGAGTGATCACATACCAGTTATAGAATGTGCTGACATACACCCCCTTGAAACACTTCTCTCCTGTCTTCTCCAGACATGTACGACCAGGTGCTAAAGTTTGGGGCCTACATTGTGGACGGGCTGAGGGAGTACCGGCAGCCTGTGCTGGTGTACATCCCACCCCAGGCTGAGCTCCGCGGGGGCTCCTGGGTGGTCATCGACCCCACCATCAACCCTCGCCACATGGAGATGTACGCCGACAGGGATAGCCGGTGAGTGGGGCCAATTCTGCCAGTAGCTCTGTGACTATTGGTTGATTAAGTGTGTTTAGTTAGCTTTCTGATTCAAATTTAAGATAAATACTAAAACAATTACTTAAACAATGTATGCCTTGAGTACTAGGAAAACCATATAAATAAGCACTATTGAATGTAAGTATTACCTTTTCAGTGATTCTGTGGAGATGCGTAGCAATAACTAAGGATATCTACCGAATCGATCACACCGATTTACCTGCGTTCAAAGCATTTTCCTTGGATAGGGTTTTCATTTTGAGCTTGGGGATCAGTTTGAGCATAAAGCTTATTCTTTTAAAGCGATAGTTCACCCATTTTTGATCTTTTGATGTTTTTCATCAGATACCGATGTTGTATTTGAAACATTGTGTCGTCAGTAAGCATTTCACATTCAAGCAGCAGAATGTCAAATGGGTAAATGTAAAATTACATTCTGTTGCGTCATCGGGGGTACTTCCTGAATTTTTTTATAACTACCGCCGTTTTCAGCCAAGGGGAGCGCGTTGGCTGGTTCTAAGTTTGATTCGCGCAATGATCTATGGAAAAATAGGTGAATTTCACTTACGTTGATCCTATGACCCAAACTTGTTCAATAAACTTACTTAATTTAGCATTAACAATAACACATATTGTTTAAGAAAATCGGTGAAGTATCCCTTTAGCTTAGGATCTGCCTGGGGGCACATGTTCCTAGCTGTGTTAACTTGTAGATGTACTACAGTATATAGAGGAAGAGGCTCTGAGACGTCATCCAGTAAGGAAGGTGCTGACCAGAAACACATCTGCTCTCTTATTGAGTTTCAAACCAACTGTTCCTACTGAAAAGTAAAAAAATTGGTTCCAAAATAAAATAAAACCTAGTTTGAACTATGGTAATAATGCTAAATATATTTTGAATTGCCTAAGAAGTCGTATTGCTATTATTTCATGCCGTATCACAAAACTGCAATGTGGGGTGTACGTGTGTTGTAGTCCTATCTTTATCCGAGATGCAGTGTGGGGTGTATGGGTGGTGTAGTCCTATCCTTGTCTGAGGTGCAGTGTGGGGTGTATGTGTGGTGTAGTCCTGTCTTTATCTGAGGTGTATGTGTGGTGTAGTCCTATCTTTATCTGAGGTGCAGATTATACATAATTATAATTATATATAATTATGCATATTTATAGTGTGACAAATAAAAACATGTATTCAAGTTGTATCTTAGGCTTGGAGCTAAAGATGTGCCTCTTTAATTCATGCTTCCATGTCATTGAGGCTGAACTGAACATCTCAGTGGTTTGGATTGGTTACGTAGTTTGAGTTGTTTATAATGCTTCTTTGTCCAAAGTATATGGTTTCAATTCAGTACTGTCCTGCACATGTTTAAGAAAACTTGGAGACGCAAACAGTTTCCACCTGAAAATGTCTTGTATGTATGAAAGAAAAACATGATCTAAAATGAAGCATTACTTTTAGCCATTAAGATGTAATGTAGCTATGACAACTTTCTCAAAAATGTGCCAACAAGGGCTTATGCTATACTAATACTACTTGATACATAAAGTGTTGTACTGCAGTATATCACTGTCCTCAAGGAAATGTTGTACTATCTCAGAGCACACTGGATACGTTCCTGTGTTGAGTTGGCAGCAGACACCCAAAGGGCCTAGTGGAACTAGTTACAGTGTGTACGGTTGTGCTCTCCAGAGGCGGTGTGTTGGAGCCGGAGGGAACGGTGGAGATCAAGTTCAGAAGGAAGGACCTGGTGAAGACCATGAGGAGAGTGGACCCCATCTACATGGGCCTGGCTGAACGGCTGGGTGAGTACCCGCTCTCACGGAGAGCTAATACATCAGAGGGAGTAAGTCCCTGTCACTCCTGTTCTTTATCTGAGGGGGGATTGTATTGTCCCTGCCGTGCTTCAGCCAGGGAGGGAGACCTGTCAATCATGGAGGGCTGAGATCAATCAAACCCCCCCTCCCACCTCCTATCGATTTCCTCTCCAGGCTTCCAGGAGCCCCCAATTGCCTGGGTTGGGGTGAATAGATGGGGGATAGAGGGTTGACCAATTGGTTTTGTCAGAAATCAATTTGTGCTGACAGCAGCCAGGGCTTCTGAAGAGCGACGAATCAAAACACTGTTACCGAGAGAGCTCAAGAGGAGATGTGGTAAGGCACACTGGAACAGAGACAGCAGGATGAGTTTGCTAGTAATATGAGGGAAGGGGACTTATACACTAAGCTAATGTAAGTGGTGTGTGGATAGCACCATGATGATTACAGGCAAATTTAAAGCCGCTACACCCACATACGGAGTCCTTCCATGACACCTTCATGCTCCCCTGACTGGCCTCAGCTAGACTGCAGGTGGACATGTGTGTGCCTTTGTGAGAGGCTAACTGGTCCTGATTAGGTCTGTCTTGCACAGCTGAGTGAAGGCACTGTCTCTGTTGCTCCACTAGGTACCCCCGAGCTGGGCGCAGCGGAGCGGAAAGAGCTGGAGACCAAACTGAAGGAGCGTGAGGAATTCCTGCTGCCCATCTACCATCAGGTGGCTGTGCAGTTTGCCGACCTCCATGATACGCCAGGTCGCATGCAGGAGAAAGGCGTGATCACAGTGAGTGTGTCAACACATCACTGACTGTACTCTAAAACCTTGGAAACAGGGCCCATCTGTTCAGAACTTAACACTGAATCCTTTGATAAAGATACACCAATCTAAAATGATTGACAGACACTAAAGTGTGACTACTTCTCTTTCACTTTTAAAGCCTCCCAACATACAAAAAAAATAAAAAAATCACACAAAATCACAATTTGCTACATGGGCAAAATATTTGAGGTTGACTTAGCGTTGTATTTCTCAACTGGAGTTTGCTTGGGGAAAGGAACATACTATTTTTATCCTAGTGTTCTGTTCTGTTTAGCATAACCAGGGAAATAAGCTTCAATAAACTGGCTAAGGAAAACACTTTGTTGCTGCCTTTTTCCAACGTTTTTGTGCGTAAACTAAACATTCTGCCTTACATATTTGTCATCCTTAGTAGTTCTAATAGTCTACTTATTTCTGGCTAATGCCTCGCCTACATACGAATGCTTAACCATGTGCTTTTTTATTCATATCATATTGTGTGGATATAATCCAGTTCTTTTTCTTTTTCATTTAATTTACAGAATTCACGTTCCTACATGTGAAGTGTAGTTTGCGACACATTATTTCATAATATCCAAAATCTCATGTACCCTTGGGGAAATCTTTTGCCCTTTGCTTGTGCATTTCAATGAAACTGTTTTGTCCAAACTAATTAGAGCTGCCATCATAGTTGTCCCCAATCAGCCAACTCCAGTCCAGGTCTTGAACCCCAGAGGAATCTGTGTTTGAATGAATAGCTAGGCTAGTCAACAAGCTACCCTGTTAGGTGCAGTTTAGCATGCCCATTAGTGTATTCCAACAACAGTGTCCTGTGCATTATGCCAATCACTGCCAGGGAGCCAAAGCCAGTCATTTGGTGGAATGTCGTATACTATAATAAGCAGAACCAGGAGAAATGCTAAGTGATGTTTTTACGGTATGGCCTGGTTGTCAAGGCCAAAAGGAACATTCTCAATCAAGGTCATTTGAAATATTTCAGGTAAGTTTTATTTTCCTTTATAAGTATACATTTGTTACTAGAACAAAAGAACACAACAGATGACTGGGATTGAGCTTGCCATTGTATGTTGAGCCAAGCAGCTCAACATAAAGATGGTAGTGTTTTCATCAGGTTATGGCCCGTGTGTATGGGCATGCTAATCAACAACTGAGGGGTTTGTAAGTGTCAAAATGAAATTAATATGAAAGAAAGTGAAGAAGAGATATTTTTTTATTTTTATTAAGGAATAATTTTGCCACCACTTTTTCCATTCCTAAAAAATATTTAAAATGTGAGATGGCCTAATATTTTTCAAATATATTGCCAAATAAGCACTATTGTCAGGAGCTGACTTTTTCATAAAAACTCAACATAAAATGTGAAAGAACCTGGTGACTTTAACATTTTATGGCAAAAATACAAGTGACACATTATTAACTGTTAGATAAACAGTCAGACATTCTGTTGGCTAATACACATATAGATCAATCACGTAATGGATACAATTATGATGTATCAGTTCATTTACATCTATCATGGCATTTTAATGTTTGAAATCGCTTTATCATTGACCAAGTCATGGAATGTTAAGTTGTGAAAGCTCATATGGTTAGAATGGAAGTCATGGAAGCTCATATAGAATGTCAAGATGGTTACTATGTTCTGATCAAAATAACTCATGACATTTGTCACACCTGTCTGTATGCAAGGAGCCGAATCCCCCTCAACTGTAACAAGCAATGCAATTGCTACAATATATTTGTTGGTGTTGAGCAGCAAAAGTGATTCCAACTTAATGTGTGCTTTTTCTTAAACATCTTTACAGTGAAAAGGAAGGATTACGTGGGATGTTTTATTGCAATCTCTATACAAATGTGTGTGTGTGTGTGTGTGTGTGTGTGTGTGTGTGTGTGTGTGTGTAACCCAGTTTGTTGAGCTCAGAAATCAGACAGGCAAGTGCCAGTCTGGCAGGCACTATCTGCCTAGGGAATATGTTGTGTTCCAATCTCTGTGACTGGGAGTTGTCTGTAATTGGTTGCTGATGACCTCTTGTCCATCACTTCAGCCAGCCCAGAACAGCCTTGGGCAAAAACCCATTGTATTACTCACGCTCAATCTTCTACAGACAAATGCAGATACACACACAGCACATTCACACTCTCGAATACAGCAAAAAATCAGTTTCAAAGCAGATGATTGAATGTTTTTCCTTCAGAAAATTTAAAACAAACGTAGTAAAATAATACAACAAGTTGTCTGATTTTGAGTTGAGAATCCTTTTTTACCGAGGATGATGAATGGAAGTCCTTAAATTGGTTAGCTGAATAACTATAACTTCAGTAGTGTGGCTTGTGATGAATTTGGACCATTTGTTGTAAGTGTTTTTCCTTTTGTTTGCTTGTTTAACTGCCCTATTTCCAAGTGTTTTTAGAACTGCATCTCAGCTTTGCAATTTGCCATTTGTTATTATTATTATTGTGCATTATATGAAAGATCGTTGATGCCACATGTTCTTTTACATACTCAGACAATCCGACTCAAGCTTCTTCATTTTGTATGATTTGTATGATTTCAATGGATAGCTTTGTGAACTGACAGTGTGTCATGGCTTCCCAGGATATCTTGGAGTGGCAAACATCTCGCCAGTTCTTTTACTGGCGTCTGCGCCGCCTGCTGCTGGAGGACCGGGTGAAGGGGAAGATCCAGGAGGCCAACAGTGAGCTGACGGACGGGCAGGTCCAGGCCATGCTGCGCCGCTGGTTTGTGGAGGCTGAGGGCGCCGTCAAGGTGAGAACACCACTCAGTCCTCCTCAGCCTCAAAACACTGTGTGTCTACTGGCTCCAATATCTCCAAAGCTGTCCCATGCGGTTAGCAGCTTGTGCTGTGCTGGAACTACCATGTCTGGCATAAAATAACGTTTCAGTCACAGTCAAATCTTCCTCCTCCTGGTGTTTGGATCTTTGGACCATGTCTACGTACTGCATATATTGAGTTAGTTAAATAATGTTCTGTTTGGCTGAGTATGCTAATGATGGGGTGTACCTTCAAAACGTAGCCACTACATTTAGGAACCCTCAAAATTCATATGCTTAAAGTTCACCTTATCAGAGTCTGGAACAGGAGTGACATGTAACCATCTCTGTCTTCCCGTTTGCAAATGTGTATCCAGGATAGTGTAGAGAATCCGTGTGGCTGTGCATTACTAGGGGTGTAGGTTTACAGTGATAACAGCAGTGATTGGTGGGATGGAGCCAGTGCTGCACTAGCCCAGCTCCAGGTATATCTGTATAAGTTGCCGTGGCGTGGCCTAATACATAACTCCATTCAGGGCTGGTTATCTTAAGCCACAATTAATCTGAGCTCTGGCACGTGCAGATAGGAGAGCAACACGCTGTTTCTTAATTAAAAGCAAACGGATTAAAAATGATTAATAAGGAGCATTAAATGTTCTTGCGGACTACAAGCCAGAGCGCTCTTAAAACGGCGTGAGGCCATTAACGCCCCCTCCCCTCCCCTCCCCTCCCCTCCCCCTCTGAGCCCTGCTCCAGCTTTGTTTGGGATCAGAGACTGCACCACTCATGAATATGCATCTTCTCTATCGGGGCTCGTCAAAAAGGCATTACTGCCCCTCTTTGTAGCCCTCAGACGCTTTGGACTTCCCATAGGAATATTTTGTTTGATTAGATAATTTTTTTTGACTTTGATAAAATGAAGTGAAATGCTGGTATGCACCAAGCTTGCGTAACCCTTGAGGCTGTCCCTGTCATGGCCTCTCTGTCAGGCCTATCTGTGGGACAGTAACGAGGAGGTGGTGGAGTGGCTGGAGAAGCAGCTGGCCGACGAGGAGGGCGCCCGCTCCGTCGTGGACGAGAACATCAAGTACATCCGCCGGGACCACATCCTCAAACAGATACGCAGGTGAAATAGCCACGGAACGCAGTATCACTTCCACCGCCAAATGCTTATGTAAGCTGCAGTTCACAGCATTTTGACGTATAAGAACAAATGTATTTTTCTTTATTGTCCAGTCTTGTCCAAGCCAATCCAGAGGTTGCCATGGACTCCATTGTGTACATGACCCAGCACATTTCCCCGACACAGCGTACAGAAGTGGTGCGTATCCTGTCCACCATGGACGCCCCAGCCTCCACCTAGAGCTCCCCCCGCCTGTCTCTGTGCCTGCAGCAGCCAGCCCTCAGGATGGGTACCTGGGGGAAACATGGCGCTTGAGGAGCCAACATGGCTTCCATCTGAGGCCATGCGGGTTAAGAAGACACTACTGGCAATGATTCTCATTTGGGAAGAGCTGAATTGGGCGTAGTTTACAACTGTCTTCAATGTCTTAGTGTTGAGAAATGTATTTAAGTGCAACTGAAAAAGGAAAGCAAATTACAATGTAGTTGATAAATTAACATATTTGGTAGCAATGTCAAAAACCCCCCTGTTCTTATTGTAGTTGTTACAATTTTAAGGGTTCACTGCACTGTGCACACATAACAGGAGCTCTTAATTATTAATGAAACCTAAAGTGAGAGATGGGAGGAGGACTTTTCCGCAACTACACTTCCTCAAAGGGCTGCCATACAAGACCAGGGGAATAGCTGGCCCTGCTGTCCTCTCTCCCAACAGAAACACGCACACATCACTTTACTGTGGACCATTCCCTCATGCTGCATCCGGCATCACTTCTCTGTGAATAGTGATGGGGGCATACAGTATTGAAGGTAAATGATGTCATACAGGGTCTAGAGTCCACCCACATAGGTTAGGCCAATTGTGCTGGTTCATTCCCACCTCAAATCAACTATGTAAGTTCTTGTTCTATTGGTTTGGTTTAATTTTTTTACTTGGGATATTCATGTTTTATGAACTGTCAATCATGTTTAAGAAAAAGGTTACTGTACACTGGACATGCTATGTAATTTTATCTTGGTGTCAATTCCATAACCCATTTTGGTAGAATGTACAATAGTTTGTTTTGGTTGACTTCTGGAGTAGAAAAATAAGGTTTAGTGGGCTGCTCTTCTCCGTCTAGTGATTCATCATTGCCCTTAGGGAACATGGAGGGGTTCTGAGCACTGTAGAGTTTGGATAATGACTAGGTTTATAACATAAATCCATATTTTGAGCCAGTGTATGTTAAACTGAGGTAGTGTGCCACATAATACTTGATTCAATCATTGGTTTTAACTCTTAATTATAACCTATCTCCTTTTTCAGCAAATTAAAATGTGTTGCATGTGATATTTTTGTAATTCTGTCACTAGCAGAGTGATTGGTTGTGAACAAAGAAAAGAGAATGTGTGTACTGTGGTTAACTCCTGTTGTTCATTTAATAGTCAGACTAAATTCACAAGTGTTCGGATGTTACAAGTCAATGATGCTAACTTTATTTTTGCGTATTACTTTTCTACAAATAATTTTGATGTAAAACTAATTATTTCCAAATGTACACTTGATGAATTGGTTCCTAATGATGACTGATCAAGCAGATGGAGACCCCAATAAGTCTACCAAATGCAGTGTCAGAAACAACCTAATACAGTGGAGTATTTTGTGATAAACCCTTTGATCATCTGTGCATTGATCATTTGAGTAATTTTTCCCAGGCTTTTAAACTTCAACAGTCTTAAAAAGGATCAAACAAATAGAAGGATCCTTCCACTCCCTTTGTTTTGTTCCTCGGCTCTTACTTTCATATCGGCCCCTTGGCTCTGTCAACTCTATTACCATCCCACCAACAAATATGTAAGACAAATTGAGTTGCATGCACCCAATACCCATCACAATTATAGGAGGCCCAATAAGAAAATGAGTCATTTGGCGGTATAATTGGAAATGCGCCTTGCCTTGGTTCCCGGTCTCCCAGAGGACTTTGCTCATTTGTGGAGGCACACTAGGCTGGCTAATTCCTCCGCTAATCACTGACAAACTGCCGAATCAGGTCCTTCCATTGCCACTGGAGTGGAGAAAAAGGGATTGTTTTGAGAAAGTTGCGGGGAATTGCTTTATGCTAGGTTTGGGCAATGGCTGCAGTTTTTTTTCTTCGAAGGAACAACACTCAAATGTCCATTACAATAAAATACATTTAATTAGCAACAAACATCTTGGTGTTTTTAATTCTTGTATGTTGGTCAGCTGAAGTAAACAAATTAAGCTTTTATGCTGTAAATTAAAGAGCTAATAGCATAATAGAAACAAGTTGTTCAAATCTCTGCCTTTGCTGGTGTGTATATATGTAAAGTGTGAGTCTGTCTGCCATTCCCAGATATGTCAAAGCTTTATCCAAAGTCTCCTGTATGGCAGTGTCTGTGGTGGTGTCTTATCCAGGCCCTTTCTCCATCCAGTCACCATACGGCCCAGAATCACCGGCATTTTTCCCAAAGAGTGATCGAAACAACTCAGTCCTGCAGACACAAAAACGGAAGAAGAAAATATATTTAGGTAAACAGACTCGACCAATTGGTTGAGGGCCAGAACTAGCCTGCTAAATTCTAGAAACTAAAGCCTTGGTCTAATCACAGAATCCAGAACTAAATTCTACAAACTAAAGCCTTGGTCTAATCACCCAGTACAGGCCTACATCCTCCTGATAGAAAGGCGAGGGAATCAGCTGCTAAGACGAGATGCAAAGATGGGATGGGAATAGAAACATGGTGAAAGAGAGGAGACTCAATCATGCATTGGGCACAGGCATAATTCCACAGTTGTGCGTCTTGACCAACTTGGCGGTACTTGAAAGACAATACTGGTGACCCAGATGCAGGATTCCAATTAGGGGGGCTCGTGGGTTTGGGATACGTCTGTGTGGTTTTGGAGGAGGCTAAGCAACAGTTAAGATGAGAGGATGAAGCCTGATTACTGCCAGAACCCAAGTGCCTGTTGGCCATGAGGACCCCAGACAGACATACAGACAGAGCCGTGGATGGGGAGACATAGGGCTCAGCTGCCAGCCAGCCTCCGCTCAGGAGATTTCCTCCTGCATCCCCTTATTCCAAGCTCATTTCAATCAATGGCCCCAGCTGAAAAATACAATTCTTTTCCAAATGGAGAATGTATGTGTCCAGCTGTATGCAAGTAGCTATATGCCTGAGAGATATGATCATCTTGAACAAAATAGTCATAAATCATGATGAATGCAAGTTTTGTGCCTTTTATTTGAGGGGAAATCTAAAACAGCGTCTTTCAAATGTGTGGGCCAGTGTCAGTCTGTGTTCAAGGCACTAGATGGCAGCATATGTCATCGACTACAGAACCTAGTGTACCACCTCTACAGGCCAACGTGCAGGTTCTACAGCAAAGGGTTCTCCCTTAACAAAGGACTGGGACTGTAACAGGACAGGTCGGCACGATGGTATCTACGGACTCCTAAAATGGACCACTGCAGCCTAGGATTGGACAATGTTCCACGCTGTCTCTATGGCATCACCTCAGTGGGGGACACTCATGAGATTTCCTTAAATAACAATATTGGTTTGTTCTTTTATTTCTAATTTTATTCATAACTGAAATTGACGATTTGCCATATTTAGAACCATTTAGACCAGCCTGCAAATATAGTTTCCCCCATCTCCTAGTTCTTAATAGTTTCGAGGTGGCTTCCTTCTCCCATCTGGGAATAGATTGAATTTGGTTTGCACGATCAGTTGGGTCTGAAAGGTAATTTGTTTTCCAAGTTGAATGACTCACATATCCATATAGCTGGTCTATTTGAGCCATATGATAATCTTGTGGAAATATGTCGGAATCAATTAATTCCTGTATAAAAACTGAATTCATATATAAATATAGAGAGCTCCAATTGAGGCTGGGTATAGTGTAACAAAGACAAAGAAAATACCAGTTATATAATTTGAATTATTCATAATTTAGTATATATTAATAATGCTGTGGAATGTTTTTAGCAAGGATAAAGCGGTTGAAAGATATCTTGTTTATATTGATGCGCTTCACTGTTTAAAGACATGCGTTGCCACGGCAACATTTCAGTGACCGTGTCCCCCAAAAACGAATCCATCCAAAAATCTGGTTATATCGTGCATGTAATTTGTAAAAACATAAATAAGACGCTTTATATATATTTTTTATTATATATATATATATATATATATATATATATATATATATATACACATACAAACTAACTAAACTAAAACATTTCCAAAATATCTTTTGCTTTTATTGTTTTCTTTACATACATAGGGCTCTAGTCAATAATATTGTATTATCACGTCTAAAAACCAACCAATTGATATGATGTAAACGATGTAACTATCATTGCCTACATTTGTACACCTAATTTGAGAGAGTAGCCTAATAGATGCAGATGTAGCCATTTATTTATTAAATATATTGTACTTTGCATCAATCACTTATTGAAGCTAGGGACATAATTTCCTCTCTAATACAATTGTCTATTTTGTAATAAAGATAAAACACCAACAACCCCCCCCCCCCCAAAAAAAGTTGCCTGACACAGTAGTTTGATTTTCTCTGTGTGTACTTTTTGGAAAGTGAAGACTACAGGCTAAGGTGATGCAGATCCACCCACCAGACAAAGACAGGGATACATGGTCCATATTCAAAGTCCCTTCTATCAGCAGATCTGAGTATTTAAAGTTGATAACAGCCTTGAAAAAAAACGGTCAATGCTGGCAACGTATCGTTTCTTGTGCCAGCCATTATATTGTTTCCTGACACTTGAAAATACCAAAAACTGGCCTGTTTGGCATTGGCAATGCCTATACTGGATTGTTAATCCAAAGAGATCGTCCATTTTCCCAAACCTACTGCCACCTGGTTTAAGAGTTCAGGAGAGGCCCAGTCTGGTCAGCCCAGACTAGGAGAGTCCTCAGGGGTGGGGTGCCGGCTGTCAGACACGGTCCAAGGGAGGAGGCCCCTAATCCCTCAATCCTCGTTTGAAATGCGCCACCAGGGTCAAGGATTACACCAGCGCTCCCTATCATCACCTCTAATGCATACATTCTCATTCTGCCAGAGCTGGGTAAACAGTGGCTGGGGAATACCAAGCACCAGAGATGACAGGGGAGAGGAGCCAGCTCCTCGCCCCAGCAGGAGGAGGGACAGCGGGGGAGGGGGAGCTAGGGCCTAGAGGTTAAGAGGAGCCGTGCTATCTGGAGAAACGAGCTCTAAAACCACATCTGCAACCAAATCGTTCAACAATGGAAGCTAGTTGAAAAGTAGAAATGTCTCTGTTGTTCACCCCGATACAAAATGGAAGGTAATAACTACAAACAAATGAACGACAATGTGCTTATATACTGTACTGAATATAGGTACAAACTAGCAGGTGTTGAAGAATGCCTGCGCATTGCAGAGCAGGTGAGCTCGTTTCCGTGCCAACAAGGGCCCTCTCCCCCTTTCTCCTCTCGTTTACCGTCCTGACATTAACATTCATGGAGGTACTGGAGCGTAGCCAGGCGCGTCCACAAAGCCAGAGCTGAGATATGGTGGGGAGGAGGGAAAAAGAGAGAGAGGGAGGGAGGGAGTGAGGGGAGGGGAGGGAGGGGAGGGGAGGGAGGGAGGCAGGCAGGCAGGCAGAGAAAGGGGGGCTGGACGCCAGCATTCATTTGGAGAGGTTGCAGCAGCAGCATTGGATAGTGTGAAAGGTCAGTGTCCAGCGAGCTGCAGCAGTGGGAGGACATGAGCGTGTCCAGTGATTGGTATGGAGATGAGTGGGGCGCCCGCGCTGCTCGAGCCCATTGACAAGTCATTATCCTGTCCGCTCACCAAGGGAAGACCCTGTTTTACTCACAGACGCTGATAACCAGGGACACACAAACGTGTGTCATTTTCCAGACACCGGGCATTCTATGCTGAGGATACGGTGTGTCGGACAGTTGAGAGTGTGTGCGCGCGAGAGAGAGAGTGTGTGCGTGCGAGAAAGAGAGTGTGTGTGTGTGTGTGCGTGTGTGCGTGCGAGAGAGAGAGAGAGTGTGTGTGTGTGCATGCGAGAGAGAGAGAGAGAGAGGGAGAGAGAGGGCAGTAAACAGCAGAGCGGAACAGTGGGGTGAATGACAAACAGGCAGCCGGAGCGAAGCGGGTTGAAGAACAGGTCAGAGCGCTGCTCTGCCTTCACACTAGACCCACATCAATCACAGGAGCCTCCTCACCTTGCTTCATCGTTCAGGGAGCTCTGGTCCATGGGCGCCATGAAATTCACCAGCTTGCTGTGGATATGGAACCTGCAGCACACAAACAAATAATGGAACATGGATTCATTAAAAATCCAGTAATTGCAAATATTGCACCATCCACTTGCTATATAACCAATAAAACTATTTGACCAACAGTTGCAGACATTTTAGAGCTAAAGAGTTCAAAAGGAGAATTGAACCAATGAATACGTTCCTGGATAAAGTCTAATACCATACATGGAGGTGTCTGGAGAAAGCATGCTCCAGTTTGATAAGGCCTTTCAAATTCATTGCCCACAGCAAGTACAACAGCTTAAGCATCCATCAAAAACACTCCCATAGCTTTGATTTTTAAAGCTTTCATGTTAAAATGTGGTGGGTGAAAAATGGTTCACTATGGGTCACACACTGATCTGTCTGTAAGTGAACCAGATGTTTATCTACTAACACCTATAGTCCACTCACCGGACTTTACGGCCCTTGCTGGCTTTGGTGTCCACTTTCTTCTTTATCTTGCTGCGTAGTTTCTGGATGGCCAGCCACTGTCTGGAACAGCAGGAGGTAAAGTCAGAGAGGGGTCACACAGCTGGCATGCCTGGCGTGAACAGGAAGGAAAGGAGCGCTACCTACCTGCCCATGGCCACCTGGTCGTTGGGGTCGGTTGTGCTCGTCCTGCGTTCGATCAGCTCCCTCAGCAGCTGGAAGGACAGAACCCACAGCACGTCAGACAGTGGACACAACACAGAAAAGGCTCCACACAAAATGTCCCTGATTAACCCTTTCAAAAGTCTTTGCACATTCCCTTTTGCAGCAGAGCACAGCCGGTGGAGCAGGGTGTGTGTGTGTGTGCATGTGTGTGTGTGTGTGTGTGTGTGTGTGCATGTGTGTGTGCACACTTTTGCAGCACAGCAAAGGCGGTGGAGCAGGGTGTGTGTGTGTGTGTGCATGTGTGTGTGTGTGTGCACTTTTGCAGCAGAGCACAGACAATGGTGCAGGGTGTGTGTGTGCACACTTTTGCAGCACAGCAAAGGCGGTGGATGGGTTGGAAGTTGACAGTGGGAGAGGTTAAGAAAGAGAATAGGATTCCCACAAGCCTTAGTATAGCTCAACCTAGTTGCAACACATGCTTCTGGATGGTGCATCTTTTCACAGGTATAATTCTCCATAATCCATTGGCTAAAGATAATGACCACCGCCCTTTGGGAGCTGTTCCACGCCTCCCTTTCCCTTGCATTATTAATGGATCCATCTAAAACCAACTGAATCAGTACTGAGAGGGTATATTTATTTAGACCCAGAGTATAGCTAGGACACACACACACACACACACACACACACACACACACACACACACGCGCACACGCACACGCACACGCGCAGGCTAGCACCATGATTTATGGGACACGCAAAGTTGCTGACTAACAAAGTTTGTCAGAATGCAAACATCAGTCCTGAGCTAGCTGGGCTTGAAGAGAGTTGGGCTACTTTGTTAAAGCGGCTGTCGGCACTGAGGCGATGAGAGCCAGCCTTGCTGCAGCCTCCACTACGCTAGCTACGCTGGAGCATCCCTGTGTGTAGGAATCTATAGGCTGAACTAGTACTTTATGAGTATGAATATGGGTGTTATTATTATCATCTTTCATTTCTAATTAAAATGAGAAAGGAACAACTCTGAAGAGAGGAGATAAATGAAAGTCAGAACAGCAAACTAATGTAGCCATAGTGACACTAAAGAGGAAACTGCATTGAAGGGAATGTGGTTTGAAAACTCACCTGGTGATAAAAGTCATCATCATCAAAGATCTCTGGATCCAGCTCTTTGAGGTGTGTGTTAGCTTGCAGCTGCTGCTGGGCCCCCTGAGAGCAGCAAAAAGAGGAGGGGGAAGTATGAAGTTATGCAGCTGTGCAGGAGGTGAAATGATCAACTTCAGTCGTAACCCAGAAGATATAGACTGGATAAAGCAGGGCCTCACAACGAGAGAGAGAGAAGGATAGCGGAGTCTCAAGCCACAATCTGAAACAAGCGCCTCTTTCCAGTAATATATTAGACCAACCTGCAAATGTGGCTTGCCTTGAATCATTTGGGGGAGTGTGACACTGCCTACATTTCAGGTTAATAGGCTCAGATGCAGCAGCGGACGTCAGACTAGATTCAATTAAGATAGGGCAGCTAAAGTATCTCACTCAGCTAATGCTGCTCTCCGCTCGCAAAAACTGGAAGAAATCTGATTTTCTCGTAGAGATGAAACCGACATGTAAGCTGTAAGACATGTAGTCTAACTCAGACATGGAAATCAACGTGGTGACTAGATGTATCTGTCTCCTACCTCTCCCTCAATGGTGGAGGTCTGCAGAGAGGGGGCCGGGGCCTCAGGCTGGCCCAGTACTCGGTACTCAGTCCGCCGGGTCTGGGTGCGGACCAGCAGCCGCTCCTTGTCCATCAGAACCTGCTCCACCTGGGTCACGATGTTCCTTTCAAATGCCCCAAAGCCCTGGAGGAAGAACGGAGAGAGAGAGAGAGAGAGAGAGAGAGAGAGAGAGAGGGCTCAGACCAAACCCCTCACAGGTCACCGTCCACAGTCACACATACATTAGGTAAAGAAATCCAGTCCCTTTGCTTGGAAGGGACGAAGGATGAGTGCTGGGGCTTTCACCTCCTCTGTTAGCCGTTACTTTATAGGCACCATCACCACATCTCCAATCCAAGACGGGCAGCTGGTTCAAAACACACATGCGCACATACACGCACACCTTTTCAAACAAGCAGCATTGTATTTCTTGGCAATGATGAAAGACAGAAAGTGAGTGGAAGAAAAGAGGAAAGCACTGAGAGAGAGAATGGAAGATGAAGTGGAAGGCAGTAGAAAGGACCTTGCTGCTCTTTCCCATGGTGAGCCGCGTCTTGTCATGCCACTTCTGCAGCGTGGCGTCCCGATAGGGCCGGAAAGCAGTGCAGCGCTTGGCCATGACGTCTGGGTAGTCTGCCATCTCCAGCTTGCGTTTTGCCGGAGGCACCACTATCCTTTCCCCTGTCCCATGCGTCACCTCTTCCTCATCACTTAAGATCTCTTCATCCTCACTTGATGACAAGAAAAAAAAACATAATACTATTGTAAAGACAAACAAAACACAGGTTAGAGCTCCAGAAATCCTTCCTTGTTTAACCAACGAGAACACACATGGGACTAACCTGCTGCCTGCTGCTGCTGCTCCCCAGGTCCATCCCTGGGCAATGCAACTGGTGTCTGGGCTCTGGTACAGAAGATGGTCCTGGAGCTCCAGCAGGGACCTCTGAAGGGCTTTTAGGGCTTTATGGCCTTAACCGCGCGCGCACGCACGCACGCATGCACGCACCCACACACACCCACACACACACCCACACACCCACACACACACACACACCCACACCCACACACACACACACCCACACACCTTGGTAAATCGGCAAAGTACTTGACACTCCTGCAGGTTGACTTGGTTTACAATTGCCAGGCAATTTAAATATGACAGATAGAGCTCAATCAACTGAGGACAGGGTGGCTTGGCCACACGTCTGAAATTAAATCCATCATAGAAACATTCCAGGAATGGCAGATAACAATAAAGGCAAAAACATCCCTCATAACTTTAGTTGTCCAACAAATATCAACCCGGGCAATTCCCGCCCCCCCCCCCAAAAAGCTCGACTGATTAAAACATTTCAAAGCAAATCCACCTTGCCTTTTGTTTGCCCACATCTTGTCAACATCTATTAAAAACACGACAGGAAAATTCTCCAAGACTTTGCCCTCCAAATGGAGGGGCGTAGGAAAGAGAGAAAGGAGGTGGGGAACACTTATGATTCTGTCCTCTTCAACTTTAATCAAAAGTACACTGCCGCCTCCGCCGCCACCGCTCACCCCAGCCCCCTCCATCTCCCCCTTTCATAATAATAGGCCGCTAAAAATTCAGGAGGCAGGCTCTACATCAATCACTCGCCAGATTTGAGTCCAATGCAATAAATATGCAAATGAGACAGAGCCAGTGTCTCGTAGCTTTGAGATTGGCACGGGGAGGGGGAAAAAGAGGGAAAACTCTATTAATTGCCTATGGCCAGAGGAGTCCTATTACTGTGGGCATTGATTATAAAATTGTGAGAGTGATTTTCATAAGGGAGGTAGCCTACAGCAAAAAAGAAAGAAAGAAAGAAAAAGTATGATTTGGGTCATTTTGGTCACGTTTAAACAACTATGAAGCAAAACATATACACATCTTTTTAAGTGATTTTTTGTGTATAGAGAATGTACTCTGGAGAATATCGTTCCAAAAAATATAACCACTGTAACTAACCTCTACTTGGTTGTGATAACCCTACAATGCTTTTTTTCTACTAAATGTAGGTGGTACCAGTTTCTCTTCTTTTTCAGTAAGTGTTTCTGCACATTTTCTGCCTATTCCTCTTCTTTAGGTTGAATGCATCGAAAAAAGAACTGAGCAACAATATGACACTCACTCTTCTTCAACGCTCCCGCAAACTCATCTCCACCCTTCTTTTTGAACTCTGGGAAGGTATGCGGTTGTGGGATTTGATTGGCTGTCACAAGAGCTTTCTGGATCTTAATTCGCCCCTCAAGCAGTTTGTCCCACAGCTCTGTAGAGACATCAAGTTAGAATACAGTTGATAGATATAGATGGGTAAAATGGAACGATAATATCCACATGTAAATACAGTCATAAGCAACATAAGACATTATGGTTATATTTAACAATCATTTCGAAAACATTCATCGCATTGGCAAATATGGAGTAAAATAAAACTTCAGAAAGCATACCAAGTTGATTCTTTACAGCAATCCCTTTCTCCACCTCTTCGTTAACCTTATTCTGAGAAAACGTCTTGACAGCATCATCGTCCATCTTTTCCTCCTCCATCTCATCTTCCTCTTCCTCCCCGTCATTCCCGTCCTCCTCGCCGCTGTCATCCTCTTCACTTTCTCCCAGGTCATCCATCCCCTCTGTCAGCTTATGGAAGTCTGTCTTCTTGGGCAAGCCGAGGTCCGCACCGTTCATCTTTGACACCAAGGTCCTAATTTTAGCCATGTCCTTCACCAACTCTTCATCATCCTCGTCTGTATCTCCGGTCTCACCACCCTGCAAATCCATATGGATGTCATTCTCTTCATCCTTATCATCATCGTCCTCGTCCTCATCCTCTTGCTCCTCCTCATCTTCTTCCATATCATATATTTCAACGTCGTCATCCTCCGCTTCTACAAAGATGAACAAATGAAGAATCACAACTGAAAAACAAGTGGCAACAGACGTGATCACCACTGGCTTACTTGTTCACGGCTACGTTAGCAGGTTAGGTTAAAGTTCAGTTGTTTTCAAAGTGATGAACGTGGACATGGCTGATTAATGACTTGGTCAATGTTCTCACTGTTTGAATTAGACATGTTTTTACTGTCACGTCAACCATTAAGATTTAAGGCAGTACCCTTATCGGGTTTAAACTGGATCTGTCTTTAAAGTTTGTAGTCATTCTGTTATTGTCAGGCTACTGGTATTTTTGATCGCACTTCAGAGATCATCCCCTCAATAATGCTAATTATTCAGGGCTCATCCCCATTATCTCACACTGATTAGCACATGGGATTCAACAATTATAGCCCTAAATTGTAGGCTAGCTGGCTAAAATCATCTGGAGGAAACAGTGACACATCTGGTCTGCCCAAAACTGTGTACTAGCTTGCGCGTAGCTTGTTTGTTATAAGTCATTCACCCAATTGATCTCTGTGTAGAGTGCAATCAAACCATACAGTACCTAGCCCTAAGGCAGCAAAACATCTGACTCACCTAAAACATCCTGTTTGTCTATCATGTCCTATACCACATCGTGTTCACTGTGTAGCCAGCTGAACACAGACTATGGCTGTAGGACAACTAGGAGGAACCCAAAGAAAGATTACTCTCATTTAAAGTGGTTTTTCACAATGGAAAATTCGACATCAGTATCCCTACTATGTGCAGACAACCTACATTTTAGAAAATCCACAACATATTATCTTTAGGTACGACCAAATTAATTAACTTTTATTTTTCGCTAGGGGAGAACCTCTACCTCCAAAACACGCCTTGGTTTATGCAGAGAAGGAGGCATTAACAACAACTTCTATTATGAAATTGGTGGGGTGCAATGAGGAGCTGTCATCTCCATTAACTGTTGTCCATTCATATTGAATGTTTATTAATGGGGGTTGTGATCAAGTTATTTTATGAAAAGGGGTCCTTTCAAAAAGGTCTTAAAACAGCAGGGCTAGAGTGCTTTGAGAATAATACAGTATAGCAGAGCTCAGTGGGGAACTCAATCACTTGCTTGCGAAGTTTCAACTGAATAACTAGCCATCGGTAGCTTCGCTTGCATTTCTCTTCCTTAATGGAGTTATTATGTTTGGATAAACAGGGATTTGGTTAAAAGCATAGCAGTGTCTCCATTAACACCTCACACAGAAGACATGCCATTTAAAAATACGCACCAGCCCCCACATATTTTCCTTGTATGCCTATTAGATTATATGATCAAATAATATATACGAAATTAGATAAATGTATGTGTGAAAAGCATTTTCTAGATAAAGCAGAAACCTTGTACGTCATACTCTTTGCACACTATGGCTATTTGACAATACTAGTCGGCATGTTATAAGAGAGGCGCACAAACCAGGGCAGGTATAGGCCCTCCAATGCCGTTACACAGAAGCTTCATTCCCTCAGCATCTTTAAGAAAAGCAAAAAGTGGAAGATCTTAACACTGTTTATTCACACATTGAGAGGATCAATTAAGCCAATTGGAAATGAGTCAAGTTGAGTCATATATAGTAGATGAGCTGAAGCACACTTTATGCAGGCAGCATGTGATATGATTGATTGATGAGTCTCTTTACTAGCCAACATTTTAGAAGTATTCATTTTTGCATGCAATCTTGAGACAGTCAACTTGCTCAGAGCCATGTAGAAAACATGCACTAATACAAACGTCTAATAACCATGACTTCGGCGACACCTTCATTGTGGCCATCGTGTTCTCTGAATTGGAGACACACACATCCTTAGCGAACTGTGACTATTTGGTTCTATAAAACATTTTGGACCTTCAAAATGAAATTAAGAACAGACATTTTTTTTGCTGATATTAATATATCGGTTATAGGCCCATTTTGGCTGGGCTACAGAATGAGCCTTTTGGAGATGTCATGGGTTCAATTGAAGACAACAATGGACAAAAAATACATATCTGCTCTCAATCCAAATCCCTTATATAATTTCCTAAAGTGCTCATATGGCAAAATGTATATTATAACACCGGATCTGGTGTATTTCTACATAAAAGTATAATTTAGCTAAGTAACACTGTATATTTACAGTAACTGAATACTCGTCTCATCGAACTGCCCCATCAATCGTTTGGCTTTATCTAGCCATCGAGCATTTAGCTCATGGAGTTATGGCGTTTCTTGTAAACCTTTGGCCAGATTCCACAGTTTCTGTCCATCTACTGTTGTTTTTTAACCCGGCCTCTAGTCGTACCTGTCATCCATCCAATAATGTACGTTCTGGTGCCAGAAGGCAGAGCAGCAAAGAGGTAAGGAGTTCCCCAGAATTAAATTGTTGGTATCAGCGACAAAATTAAACGTCCCATAGGATTGTACATAAAAGGGCAATCCTCAATAATTATTCTATATTAGATGGTTAGAAACAGACAATCACTTATTTTAAATGTTTTAATTGTTAATACCTAAATGTAACAATCAATAACTGAAGAAGTTTAAGTGTCATTATGCAAGTATGTACTATTATTTGAAAGTGAATACCTTGAAAGTTTTTATGGTGTGCTGATTTGTTGTGTTAGAGCAAATATATTTATAAATACAAGAATTAAAGCACTCATACAATACACACTAAATTAGTTCTTTATACATTGACCTGAATCAGCAGGTTAAAAGGACAAGGGATTACCCTTTCGTTGCATACAGTACATGTAGCCTAGACATTTAAGTTACTTAAAATTCGGCAAATCACATTAAAAAGTTCAAAGTAATGAGAGAACGGTCTGGCGTTCACAGTGCATGTCCACCTACTTGCTTTACAGCACCAATGAACAAAAAACACACTGGAAAGCTCAAGGATTCCAGTACAAAACACTGCAATGCTAACTTTAGAGACTATAGTGCTAATAAGACTATAGTGAGGGGGATTCCAGACCAGTGGTTACTGCTAAATGACTTTCCAGTCTAAATGACACCATTGTTTTTTATTGCAAACCACATCATAAGTACAAGTGGGTCTCTATGGTTTCAACTCACCGGAACCTGCAGTCTCCTTTAGCAGGTCTTTGCGAGATGTTGACTTGCCCAAGTACCTGCGGTCTGTCTCTGGTAAGAGCGATGTTGCCGACTTCCTCAGGCCACTTAAGGCAACGCCATCATCCTCCTCACCTTCATCAAACTTGTCTATCACTTTGGCTCTCGTCTCTGAAAGGACAAAATACAATCATGTGTGCTTTGTGAGCTTATCTCATATCATTAGTTATAACATTTACTGTCACATTTTCTAACCAGACACATACTGGTGTAAATGTTTCAAATGGAAATGCTAGGTTACTTAATTCAGAAGGCTAGCAGCAAGAGTCAGTTGTTCTTGCAAGATCTACTTTTGGCCAGCATTTGACTAGTGGCTTTCAGCTTTCCTTCCCAAGTCTAAACTACACTGGTGCAGCATAAACAAATAGACACAGGGCCTGTTGTTGAGGGTTTAAAGAGTGTAACCTAGAATATGCAGTTTTGCTGTATTGTTGAATGAAGTCACATTGAATCTGTGTTGTAGGTGGCCACGCTCACAATTTTTTATTAAATACGTCACCATTATACATTAAGTATAATTTTATCTAATTGTGACCTAAATAAGGAATTCAATCTGCAATGTAGCCAACCAAAATACACTTGTATTATGCCTACAAGGTCCCATAACATTATGTTAACAGGCTCGTTTCAAACAGTATAAATTGCAGATACATTTTTGTGTAATAAAGTATACTAACTTTCTAGTTTAGACCTTGTAAAATGTTTGGAAAAACAAAGTTAATAATTTCGTCTGTTCTTACAAATAATGGATGATACGTTACCAGTTTTAGAGCCGCAATTAAATTATCAAACATAAAACCTAAGAATATAACCATCACACTAAGAAACATAAGACATAGGTAACATAAAACCTAAGAATATAACCATCTCTCTAAGAAGCATAAGAAATAGGTAACATAAAACCTAAGAATATAACCATCACACAAAGAAACATAAAACCTAAGAATATAACCATCACACTAAGAAACATAAGTACCAGGAAACAAGAATACAACCATCACACTAAGAAACATAAGATATAGGAAACATATAAAAGTAGCATATAAAGGCTTTACTTAATTCGTTGATATCTTAAGGAAAGAAGCAGAACATTCGTAAAATGAAATTATATAAACAGATGGGCATTTATCCCCAGCTAAGGAGCTGTCCAGTAAGACATCGTTAAAAACAAAAAACTAAGAAAATATGTAGGCCTATATTATTAACATAAATATGTAATATTTTATATATATCAACTCAGGCCACTCACTAGTGCAATGTCATACGTGGGACAAACACAGAAGCAAAAAAGAAATGGGTACGATGTAGCCTGATGAAGTTCAAAATAAACGATGTTCTCTACAATTACATTAAACAATATTTTAATCGGTAGAATGAGTTGTGTATGCTCAAACTAACGAGCGGATAGACCAGACCTTTACAAAGTAACAAAAAGAGACCAGCGTGGACAACAGAAGCACTAGACAACCAAGTAGGCTGCCGCTACAAAACAGTACGCTTAATAATTTTACTAGTATTAAAAATCTATTGTATTTATCACAATACCTTCATCGTGATCATCCTCAGGATCTGTGAATTTAGGCAACGGATTTAATAAATCCTCGAGTTGTTGTGAAATTGAACCGGCCATCGTGGAACTGAAATTCCAACACCACGCTGTAGGTCTAAAAACGACGTCATCATTAGGCGACTTTCGAATTAAGGCTAGAGCGTACCAGCCGCACCAGCGAAATGACAATCGGGCGGGCGGGAGAGAATTGCGGCAACAGATAAATTATGTTGGTTTTGTTTCAGCCTGCCACTGCAATTTATAAAAACAAATGTTCTAAATATTTGCATTTCAAAACTATAAACTGTGTAATGGTTATACATTTCTGAAAACGTCAATGCAGACTACTCTTTGTATTTAACCGTAGAAATTATCCCCATTTATTTAATAGCACGGTAGCAAAACCAAGCTTGGTACTAAATACATTACAAGACTATCGTTAGAAAATAGCATGAATATGCATAAATCCTCAAAAATTTATTATTATTATTTACAATGATGTAGCCTACGCCTTAACACTACTTGAACTGTATAGGCCTTCTGCCTCAGTGGTTGTTCGAATGGAATAAAAACTAGGCCTATTTGCCTTGTTGAGAAATATGGTGCATATCGTCTTAGCAAAAACTAACATATCTATTCTTCCTACAAAAAGTAGCAAATATTATATCAAATCACTTCCTGCGCGAGAACACACCAAAACCTTTGTAGGCCTTTATTGGACTAATCTAATTAGAAACAGGAGAAAGGTTTAGAGACATGGCCTACAGTAAATGCTTAGTAACTGTTAGTTCTTCACAAAATTAAATAGTAGCCTATAGATAAGAACATGAAGGCCTATATGTATTACATCTTTAATTCTTTTGTTGTTCAGAAGCTTTTATCCAAAGCGACTTACACAAACAATATTTTGGAACATAATTAAAATTATGAGCAATATATTTTTTCTGTGTTTTATTATACAGTGAATGGTCTAATATGCATTGGAGGTCACATAAGAAGAATAAAATACATCACATGAAGTTGAATTTTCCTTTGAAAGACATATAGCAGCTGCTGGTAGCACATTTGACCATCCATTTGTAAAACATTTGGATTTTAATATAATACACAAATAAAATCATTGTGGATGCTCAATTCAGGGATCTGTGTGAATCTTTCCCACTTTCTGAATCCTCAGAGAATCAAAACTGGAACACTACTAAAACAATAGGCCTAAAAACGTTTTTGACATGTGCATTCATTAACAGATGAAAGGTATTCACTGTATGTGCTGTTGTCTTTATTTGGCAACTGTTTTTGTATTTTTAGTTTTCTGCTTTAAGGTGTACACAGTATAATACAAACTAGCACAGTAAGGAACCACTATTCATAAATAGAAGACATACAAATGTTTGGTTCATTGTATTAATTATCATTCAACCATCTAAATCAGAGGGTTTCATTTAAATAGTGCTGATATTCAAACCCTGAATAACTGCAAATTTACGTAAACACTTGACTGTTCTATACCAGCTGAAGTCCATGTCCAATGACTTTGAAATGGTCGATTTGATCTTTAAATTCAAGTCATATCGTATAATAAAGGGTCTTCAACTTTATAAAGTTTTCCTTTTGAAGGCAAAACCCACAATGACAAAAAATATAAATATATGCAGGTGCACAGGCAAAAATCAGGGATTTGGCTCAAACAGAGAGGGGGCATTTTCTCACACACAAAGTTTGTTTGAAATAATATAATATAATTCAGGATGGCACTTTGTGACTGGCAGGGTAATGGGACATTGCCCCTTATTTTAAGGCCTGTGCACGTGCCTGAATACATGGAATGAATCCAAAGATGATGTCCTAGAGAAATGAACAAATGTAGAAAAGCCTGGGAGTTTATGGGCACAAGTCTGCCTAACGCTTACAATGTGTATTGATTGCATCTTCAAATATGTCTGAAACACAACAATGAGTATATTTTGAAGTGATAAATTAATCAAGTTAACATAAATGTTCATCAACTAATAAAACCAATAATAATAGCATAAATAAAATGTATAAATAATTAGATATACAGATTGACAAAAATAAATAAATACATAAATTGAAATCAATTAATAAATAAATTTAATTAAATAAATAAAAATAGATACAAGTAACTACCACAATTTCGTTTGTCTACAAATGGAGCCATGTGTCAGCAATGTTCGATGGGCTACCAGACAGTGCCTTCACTAATCTCTGACGATGGGTGAGACAGTTGGTTGCTGTATCCACTGACATTTAGTGACAGTGTGGTAAAGGGTGTACCTGGGCCACACATCTCACTTGAGATGCTGTGCATTGACCCAGGCCCATTAGGCTCAGGGCTGGGTGAGTCCGCTGGATGGTGCGATATGATGTCAGGGTAACACTGCTCTCCAGGATGATGATGGTCTATGCCTCCTAAAGGGGTGCCGGCAGGGCCAGAGGAGGGCACAAAGCCTAGGTCTGCAGGGGTCTGGGCCTGAGATGACGGGGGTCCTGGGTAATACTCATAGTTTCCTCCATTACCGTAGTACTCACTATGATAATCTGAAAATACACAGACAGTAATATTAAAGAATGTGAATACCCCTTGATAGTAATGACTGATAAGTGAAAATAGTATTTACTGGGATGGATTGTTAGACTGTGATTAGGGTAATTGCATTTGTGTGTCAAATTCGCAAATCTTTGTGAATAGCCCTTACAGTGTTTGTAAACGAAAAGTGACATTTACAGACTATATGCCTTTGTTTGCCTTTTCTGTTTGCAGAATTTACGTGGCCGTTTCTTCTAATTAACTATAAAAATACTATTTGCACATTTCAGGTCTCATCAACTAAAAGAGCATTACCTCCATAATAAGAAAAGTGGCCATTTGGGATAAGTTCTCCGGGCTCTAGTCTGTCCACCAGCGTTCTCATTCTCCTTGGACTACGGAAAAACGCGTGCCTTCTTGATCCAAGCGCGCTCAGTTGCTTCATGCGCCGCTCTTTAGATCTCCGGTTTTGGAACCACACCTGCAGCATAGATGAAAATAATAAAATGAGGCAGCTTATACCTACGACAACCAATTAAACGAAAAAGAAAACCATATTTGGCACCTTATCACTTTTCAGAAATAAATTAGTGTAAACAAAAGAAAAAAACAAAAATCGACATCTATTACAAAATAACCAGGATTCGTATTTTATATAGCCTAGACTAAACGAATTTACCAAAACATGCTTTTTTTTCTTCAATTCTTGTCCTCCTGCACAAGGTAAATGATTTATTTTACAGCAGGCCAAAAATACTTGAGTTCAATGCATCTGTTAGTAGGCTACGGATCCAAAGACTAAACTAAAGCTAACTATATTTCGCCAAACAAACAGAATAAATAAAAACAAACAACAATAATTTGATTAAAATTGCCTGAAACTGGCAAATTGCCTAATACCTGGATTACTCGCATGTTCAGTCCTGTCTCCTGGGCCAGCTGTTCTCGAATATGTCTGGTGGGTTTCGGGGTGGCCGCAAAAGCAGCTTTCAAGGTCTCCAGTTGTTTGGCTTTAATAGTGGTGCGCGGCCCACGTCGTTTGCCACCTACATTTTGCTCTTCGTTTTCATTGTTACATGCCTCCTTATCAGATAAATGTCCATTTTCCGAATCTTTACCGTCTTCCTGTGGGTCTTGGGAATCTGGAGACAAACTTGGATCACTGCATGTCGTGACTGTAAAAACATAAATAAAAATGTAGAAGATTTGTATAGATTTTTATAGACGGGAATGCTAGATTTGTAGGTACACACTAATTATAATATGATTTAATAATTCAAATTCACGACGCAAATTATTTATAAACATATACATACATGTATTGTACTATAGCGTAGTCTATTGGCTACTAATAGTGGCAGCGAAATACAGTTTTGTTTTAATGAATGAAAAGAAAAAAAAATCTATCAGATTAGTAGGCCTTTTTTTGGTAGCCTAAAATATCTTATTAAAACCATAATACGTAAAACCACAATTCCTTTATTAGGCCTACTTGAAATGTAGGAAATTTTGTGTCAGAAAAATCAAGAAAAATAAATAGAAAAGCAGCTTTTAAAAGTCCTACCTGAGAGAAGGTTTGTGTCCTTCCCGTTACTGTTTAGGTAGTCCTCTTTACAAACGAACTTCAATTCGTCCAGAATGTACAATTCCTCTCCAGTAGACAACTGTTTGTTGCACATCATACAAGTAAAACAGTTCAAATGGAACACTTTGCTCTTTGCCCTACGAACCAAGTCATTGGGCAAAATTCCCTGTGCGCAACCTCCACACTTTGTGCCAAATCTCCTGTAGAATAAAATAGACAAAAACAATTAATGTAATTTCAAGGTAACATAACAACAATAACGATAACAATAACAATAACAATAGTAATAATAAATAATAAAAAAACGTTTTGGCTATTATTTTGGACTTGTTCTGTCGGTACACTCTGGTGGTTTCAGAATTTTTTTTCACGTTATTTTATTATTCTAATCCACTTATCACATTTTCATTCGAGCCTCATCACTGAGCCAAGTGACTGAACTGAGGCCAGTTATTTCTTTAAAAAAATTCTGGTATCCTCTGACTGCCTTTTTTGTGTAAACAAAGGAATATTTACTCGAATCCACCACAGAACATTGGGAAATATGTTCAATGAAATCGCTTTCGGGGGAGCATCATTGTTAAGAATTTCTTGGTTTATTTTCTTTACCAATTCCAAGAAAGAAATCTACATGTTATCTGTATGTTCATGGGGTAACAATGTTAAGCCTAAATTGTATACTGAGCATAAGTAAACTTCTTTATACATTTCAATGTCTGTAAATAAATCGATTCACAAGTGCTTACCTAAAAAAGTCGTTTTTGCAGTACAATCTTCCCTCTCGTGAGAAACATTTTTCTGTCAAATTGCATTTGCAGTCACAACATTGGACACATTTTATGTGCCATGCTCTATCCAGAACATTTAGTAAAAATCTGTCAAGAATAGGCCTCTCGCAGCCAGCGCAGTGAACCATTTTTTAATATGTCCAGTAAGCAGAAGAGTCGGCGTCTTCGGTCCCCCAACACAATGTTGTGCCTCCAAAATTACGATGAGTTCAGAATTGTAGACGTCGTCTAACCTATACGTTCCGAAAAGTGAGGTAGAAATCTCCAGTAGCCTATTATGATCCACTTTGACTGAAAGTTTGTTCGATTCAAATGGCCACTGGATGTCAGTGGAAAGAGAAATGAGTAAATTACAAATGTCCAATCATTATTGCCGCGAAAATGGAAAATTAACAGCAACAAGGCCTCCTCAAAATGATCCGAGAAGTGTATGCATCGAGATCCAGAAAAATAAGATTACCTTATACATTATATTACTGACCTTCAACCTGAAATTGTTCCAAAGCAGTTATGATGTTAGTATTGCTGATATGTTCAATTTGTTATAATCGCTGCCATATTCCTCTGATGCCAAACACTCCTTGTCCGAATACAGGTTCTCTCAGTCCAAGCGTGAGCAGCGTAATGTGCTTGCCTCTAGAAGTGGAGGAGCTGTCCTTATTCAGAAGCGCGTGACGTCACCTTAAATCAAACCCTATGAGCAGCTTGCTATTCGATTGGCAATTAGCCCATGCCATCTAAAACACTGTTCCAAACCATGTTGGAATGGACCCAATAATACTAGACAGCAACAACTGCTCTGCTTTACAGAAATTGGCATGTTCTGATGCCGGGACCAATATGGAGGATAAGGTGAGCTGCAATGCAGAAATATCAGCAATAATAAACAGCAAGATGAATTTTCTCTATTGATTAAACGGAAATGTGACAAAAGATTAAACTTAATAAATAAATGTAGGCTACATTTTGCTAGAGCGAAATCAGGCAGTATCCGCTGAATAATGTAGGCCTAACTAACATTATATTTTTTTTCTGGATATTAACCTAAACACACGGCTTCTGGTGAAATGGCCTACGTTTTAGAAAATGGCAACAAGCATCACTGAATAACCTAATTTATAATAAAAAATATATATATTCGTCTAGAATCGGTAAACAAATATCGGAATCAGATGAATAAAAAGCTTTGCTACAACAGCCTTTTGTCAGATTAGGCCTATGCCTAATGGAGGTGTGGGAATAAAACTAAGGCTGTGACAGAAATGAAAAATCATCTCTGGCCTGTATGGAAACACAGGTTTTTGATAGGGCCCAGACTAGATTAATGTATCCCCAAGCTTATTCCACATTTCCACTGAAAGGCCAGGGATCACTAATGATTATAATATCTAGCCTAGTAAGGCGCTCCTTATAGATGTTATCACGCGATGGGGCAGTGCACTTCTGGCGACGCGGGGCTGGGACCGGGGAGATATGGCGGATTTTCAGCTCGTGCTCCCACCGGTCAAAGCTCTGTGTGTTGCTGATATCTGTTCAGGGAAATGTTGTAGTGTACTGTATAAACAACAGGGCTAAAACAGTGATTGTATCTTACACAACGATGAACATTAATCATTATTGGACTGTGGGCCTACAGTTTATATGTGTAGTCACACCATAAATCGAGATTAGAAGGCTATATAGCATGTTTTCCATGTGTAGGCAACAAGGAATTCCACGCAAAATGAATGCACCAGAGCTGGAGTTTCGGTGTAAACGAAAAATAAATAGCCAGGGATTTGCAAGGAACATAACTTTCAGGCCTATTGTAGGCCTAGAACAAAAATAAATTGAAATAGAAGATATAGAAATGTTCATTGAGATAGCTGAGTGATATGAAAAACACAAGATTACCATTATGAACGTGCATTATTTAAGGCAAGTAGATCAAAATCTATCAAAGTCTGTTTTGTGTGCAAGAGCAGCCCTCGTAGAAGGTTGTTTCAGCATCAATAGACGGCCTTAATTGTGTAGCCCTTTAGAGCTGCAAAGACGCCCCGCTTTATTTTTCGCTAGGAGGAAGATAGCTAAACTCCGTCTCGGTTTTTTGTTAGGTTATATATATTTATTTTTAAAATTGAAAAAAAGTGTTGGCACAAACAGGACAAAATCAGGTTTGTCGATTGATTACATGCACCCTATTGTTTGAAGGGAAATTGAAAAGTCCCTCTCTCTCTCTCTCTCTCTCTCTCTCTCTCTCTCTCTCTCTCTCTCTCTCTCTCTCTCTCTCTCTCTCTCTCTCTCTCTTTCACACGCACACAGTAACTTTGTCCACCATATAGACTTGAAGGGTAGGGGTGTTTTAAATGCGTTTTAAATAAAAACATTTTGTTTCGCTAGCCAATATCCCAGAATGTTCACCAGAAATGTGGAAAAGCAGCTTTTACACATATGGATAGAACATTTTAAAGAGTATATGCTTTATTTCAGCACTATTCAAAACATTGGTGAAACATAATGCCTTGCTATTAAATCTGTACAGATTTCACGTAATTTTTATTAATAAATACCCATCAACTATGCTATCCATTGGAGCCCTATTTTCATGAATAATGTAGTTGTACCTTACCACAAATCTTACCAAACTGTTACTGAAACACAATTGTTTCACCACTAGCGTCTATTTTTTCTATATCCTGTCATGATCAAGAATGTAAATAACACTGGCAATAAATTAACAAAGTAATGAAGAAAAGAAAATGCTCTGTGTAAACAAAATACAGAATATATAGAGGTCTAAAATGCACACAGTTACAACCGGACAGTTTAGATCATTGTAAACACATGTACACATAAACACAATCTCTCTCTCTCTCTCTCTCTCTCTCTCTCTCTCTCTCTCTCTCTCTCTCTCTCTCTCTCTCTCTCTCTCTCTCTCTCTCTCTCTCTCTCTCTCTCTCTCTCTCTCTCACACACACACACACACAAACATACACACGCACGAACAAACACGCACACGCAATGGAACCTAGTTTTTACATTATACAGCATGCAGTCAATCTTATTTTTCCTGCTACAGGGGTTTTCTGTTATGGATGAGCGCAAAAATTGAGTAATTTGTGACACTATTTAACAACACAATTTTAGTTAATGGAATAAGCATTAGGCCGCTGGATTGTAGCTAATATTTTAGTTAAGTGTCCTTCCAGTTTGAATTGTCTAAACACCTACTTCACTAGAAAGCTGCCAGCTCTCTTCCTCAACAATGTTATTAAATAAAACACTACAAGTCAATATAAAGTACCAGAGGGGAGAATGATTAGCTTGGGGTGTGTGTGTGTGTGTGTGTGTGTGTGTGTGTGTGTGTGCGCGCGCGCGAGCGCGCGTGTGTGTGTGTGAGCATGTGTGTGTGAGTCAGTGTGTGTGTGTGTGTGTGTGTGTGTGGATGAGGGCCTCCATCTGGGTTTGCATTGCTCTATGAGAGGTGTTGATTGGGAGCTTGGCCCAGTGAGCTGGCCCCCAGCACTACTTCCTCTCACACATGAGAGGTCTCAACAGCACTGGAATCAGCCAGGGTGCACACTGTTTGTTTTGGACTCCAAAAGCATCTCATTAGTGCGTGTTAATTGCAGCTAATTGGCCCTAACGAGATGAACAGGCTACCCAGTGGGAGCATACATACAAATAATTTGTAGAAAACAAAATTAATTACTAAATGCAAATTAAAACCAATAAAAGCTGATTAAGCAATGCTATGAATGAGGTAAGTTGTGGACAGCAAAAATACCTGGTTAAATGTGCTTCTGGAAAGAAATGTTGAGCCTGGAGCGGTTCCCAGACCACACATGAAGACGATCTGTTGCATTAACAAGATCCCTCATATCACAGAGGCATATAGTGGAGGGCAGCCATCCCTTCCTTTTTCTGACAGGGCTGTCAGTGGTGATGCTTAAATACATGGGATCAGTACATCAGCTGTGTCTGATATCCTGAAAAGATGCCCTGTGGTAAGCAAGGACCTTTCTGTTGAAATGAACAAGTACATACAAGCAAAAACAATGTCACTAATAAATAAATATCTCAAACAAAGCTATGATTATTTTCATTAGTATTTCCATTGCATTTCAAAACATTTGAGAACTAAAATATTGGTCAGTCTGACACACAATGTGACCCCAGCTTCGGTGTGTCCCATTGGTACGGTAGAGTCTGTTATCCAACGCTTAGCCATCCACAGACACACGGATAGGCAAACACAGACAGACACAAACACACGCACACTCACTAGCCACCTGCATCACCTGTCGTCTCAGCAAGCTGCCCTGAAGGCCATTGAGAAATGACACACTTTAGCAATTTTTCAGGGCAGAGAAGTGGGCCAACCCCGTGTCCCTCTAAGCATAGCGCCATTCAGCACAGTCAGCCAGTGAGCCTGGACCCAGCCAGACCGGACCCTGTGCGGGCCAAAGCCCCAGATCAACACGGCTGGTAGGACTACTCGTGTGCTTTTCTTAATGTTGCCCATCATCTAGCACACGGCTACTCTCATCCAGTTGGGCAGTGATTGCTTGCCCAGCTTGCAGTGTTTGGAACTCGGTTGGTGCTAGCGCAGTGTGAACAAGGCTTGCAGAGATTTGAGGGGTGGAGTTGAGGTTTAGCCGCCTCCTCCACCCCACCAACCAAAGGCTGCCTCCTGGAAGAGCCTGTCAATGCCAGGGCCAGCAGCCACAAAGAGGAGCGGCTTAGCTGTAATCCCCATCGACCGACGCTCCGCTCTGCTGCCAATTCATATCATGGATTTGTCTCGCTCAATGATGCGCCCTCATCATCGCCACCTCCCTGTTAGTCCATACCAATGATAGCTTTTAATGCCATCCTAATCATTAGGGCTACACCAAAAGTGCCACCCAGGGAAAGGAAGGCGTGATATCTAGACAAACCAACATTTACATTCTAAAGTCACCCAGAAAGAGAGAGAGGCCACCACAGTACATTAAGGTAATGAAGGTCATCAAACAGCCTTGTCTAAATGAGAAGAAATCAATCTCACAGATTATCCTTGTTGTTTTGTCACTAAATGATCAAACTGCGTGCATGCTCATTAGGCTGGCCCCCTGCCATTCCATTTTGAAATCTCCAGAGTGGTCGTATACCTCTTGTGACCTGTGACTTTTCCTACTGTTCATGTAGAATCAGATAGGGTAGTGGCACTGCTTAACAGGTGTAGAGCAGACAGGGTTATGGTGAGCAGAGGGGTTCACAGGCAGGGGGACAGGGTGGGTGTCACAGAGCCATGACAAGTGTAGATAGAGAGGGTGAGCCAGAGGACAGGGGAGAGGAGACAGAGGGGGAGAGGAGAAAGGATCCAGCCCAGAGAGAGTGAGTGTGCCTGGGGGCCCTTGCAGTGAGAGGGCTCTGGGGACGGAAGGGCCTGGAGCCCAAGTGATGATGGTGATTGATGCAGGCACAACTCAGACACCCCCAGATGCTGGGGCAAATTAAAAGGCTATTTTGTAAAGTTGTAAAAGAGCAGAATGGAACAGAACGCCCCCTTTCCCCCTGCCCCCCTGCCCCCCTACCCCCTGCTCCGTCACAGGGCCGCCGCTTCTGTTGGATCTCTTTAGTGTCATCATAGCCCCTCAGGGAGGAGAACGCTTACACGCCTTTCACTCTCTTTCATACTGCCCATCTCTCTGACAATCTGTGTGTGTACTTGTATGTGTGTGTGTGTTTGTGTGTGTGTCCGTGTGTACGTGTGTGTGTGTGTATGTGTGTGTGTGTGTGTGTGTGTGTGTATGTATGTATTTTGACAAAACTACATACAAAACATTTGACAGTCAGATTGTACAAAGTTTACATTTGTATTTTTTTTATCAAAACCTTTATCCAAGTAAAATGCGGTTGATCCTGCATCTATAGATAAGAGGTGTAAAGGCAGAAAGGAAGTATCTAAAATATGAACACAAAGCCACAGAAACACACATGGTGTCAGCGATAAAGCAGGGTCTCCCTCACTCTCGTTCTTGTAAATCATTTGCAGATCATTTATCCTCAATTTGAATTTAATTGACCCAGCGCAACCTAAGGATGCCCCCAGGTCCTGTGTGTGTACGTGCCCTGGCCGGGAGCTCTACGTGTGGGGAGTGGAGATAGAGTCAGCCAGGTTGGAGCTGGAGGCAGGACCGTCCCATCCCACGACAGGGGTCAACCCTGTGTCAAGTGGGGAGAAAGGCCAGCTGAGCAGCCCCACCCTCCACATTGTGCTCATCAATGCAACCTTCCGCCAGATACTGGCAAGCGGAGAGAGGGTAGTGTCTTTCTGTGTGTGTGTGTGTGTGTGTGTGTGTGTGTGTGTGTGTGTGTGTGTGTGTGTGTGTGTGTGTGTGTGTGTGTGTGTGTGTGTGTGTGTGTGTGTGTGTGTGTGTGTGTGAGAGTGTTTGTGTGTGTGTATGTTTGTGCTTGTGCATGGGCTGACAAAGCTGCGGGGCATATGGTGTCTCAGCCAAAAAGACTTGTGGTTTCCAGAGGGACCGGTGCTGTGGGTTTGCTTCTCAACAATCCCCTGCCCCTCCACGAGCACATGCCCACCACAGTGCTCACTCAAAACAGTCACTCCTGCTCATTTTGTTCTATGGAATATACTAGACTAGACTGTGCAAAAGATTGAAAAAATCCTGTGGAAATGTTTTTTTTGGGTAATAAAGACCTACTTGGAAACACGTCAAAACTGAAACAATGAAACAAACTGCTCCTCTACCACAAACACGTCTACATCTTATACATCATCTTACTGCAATGTCATGTTTGAATTATATGCTCCCTTTCTAGGTTTGAATTTCCTAAGACAATAGCACACCACTGATTTCCCTCATCACTTTGTAGTATGACGAGCGCCTGTCAGGACAGCCTAGCCTATGGTTGTGATTGTGAAATGATGTGAGTGAGGGCTGATCCCGGACTACAGGGAGCAGCCGGGGTCCCAGGCCCAGAGCTAAGCTGTAATCAGCCCTGTTTGCAGTAGGGTCACCACTCCAGGGCGGAGTGATAGCACTGGCCTGCTGCAGCTTATCATCTGGCCCCAGCCTCCCAGCCCCATCCCAGCCCCATCCCAGCCCCATCCCAGGAATACAGAGACAGGGAGGCCACTGTATCAATCGATCTGCACGCTCTTCCCACACGCACACACACAATATGCTGCTCTGGGGTCAGCCTGGCAAATATGTACATTTGTGAGTCAGAAAGAAAATATTGAGGTGAGGGGAATAGCACACATGCACCTCTGTGTGGAGCAGCATAGAAGACACACATTAACATCCATGTGCACAGATACAGAGCCGAGTCCCTTCCCACGTCTGTCAGTCACTTTCTGATCTCCCGGTCGTATGCATGAGGGGGAGTTGTGGATGCTCCATTACAAAGGAGGGGAGCTCTATGACGCACAGGAGAGACAGAGAGAGGGAGAGAGAGAGAGAGAGGGAGAGAGAGGGAGAGGGGGACAAGCGTCCTGAAGCAGCCGGCCACCCTTGGGCTTTCAGCGGGCCCTCCCACACTCCCCCCTCTTTCATCCTGGCCACTCAATAGGACCCGGGGTCCGTCCTCACACTCCAAACCAGATGGAGGCCTCACAAAGGGCCGTGCGCCTGGGCAAGCTGGTGTCCTACACGGCCGATTACACCCCAATGCCCAGCCACCAATTGATACAGTGGCTTGCAGAGACTTTGTCTGGGAAGTGGGCGTACGGCAAACGATACAAAAAATGGCTTTCCAAAAGGTAGTTATAAAGCCATTTTCCATGTCGTGGTTGTAGCATAGCCCGTATGGAGGAAGTAAAGGACTGGCTGTCAAACCTATGCACCTTGTTCTCTCTGGGGTTGCATTCAGGCCTGCTGTACTCAGGTTTGGTGTGACAGGAGACAAATTCATATGCACTGTGTGGATTTACGCTCCGCCAGAGAGGATTGTGGTGTGTTGACGCGAGGGAGAGGCTGGGAGAATGTCCTACAATGTGTTCTCTTAGGAGGAGACACGTCGCTTCTTTACTGTGAGACTAGCATACAGAATGAATGCAGAGGGAATGAAATGCAAGGGATGTCCTGGAGTAGTTAGGACCCCTGCACAATATGGAATGCAAGAGCACATAAAAGAGGGGGAGAAGTACAAAATGACACAATAATACCAATGGAAAAACGTAAGATGTATTAAATGCATGGATGGTCTCTAGACTTGCAGTGCACAGGCCATGTGAAAGCAGAATTGTATGAGGTCTGCCTAGGAGAAGGCTTCTTCCTCCCAGTGAATGTTTGGGCTGTCTGTTGTGTCCTTTCCTTCCTACTTTCCCCCTGGTCCCTGACTCGCCGTGTGTGTGTGTGTGTGTGTGTGTGTGTGTGTGTGTGTGTGTGTGTGTCTTTGTGTTTCTGCTTGTGAGGTAGACAGCAGAAGAAAGACAGAGGGAGGGAGTAAGAGAGCACATGCCTTTGTGTCAAAACAGCGCCTTCAGCCATCCTATCCACATTTTTCATCGACAAAACCCCAACGTGCGGAGCTCTTATCAGCAGTCAGTGTCCTAGCCTCCCTCCCGTGCCTGTCTGGGCTCCGTGATATGCTAAGCGCTGTGTGAGAATATCCTGTCTAGTAATTACCATACATTACCCCATGCTCATCTCCGGATTAATTCTTCACGTGCATAATCGCATTTGGGCGTCTTCTTCCTGCCCAGTGCAATAGGTGTGCCACGGGTAAATAGGATCTATGGCTGATTGGCTAGAAGGGATAGTGGAGGATTCACAGGACCGCTCATATGACTGGGAGCTAGTGTCTGCACACAGAGATGGCTGAACAGGGAGGAGTATGGCGATGCACCATCACCCCTACTAAACATCTCTTTGGCTGGATGAACTAATGCCTGCTGCTGACCCTGTCCAAAGCCGATTCACTTTGTTGTGGTCCGTGCTGACTAATGTATTATGAATCCCAAAAATCTTCAAACCTTGAAGAGCTTTGTTTAGACCTCTGAGAGGGGCAGAGTGTGTATGGATATTTACCAATGTAACTATGTATACTATAAACCATATATACATGCTGACTATAGTATGTATATAGTATCTATTGTTTCCCTAAAGGCAGAGAGACTGGGAGGACAACAGCAAGGAGAGAATGATGATGAGGGGGAATTCTAAGGGGAAGAGCAGAGGAGCAGAAGAGAATGGTGATCGAAGCCAAACAAGAAGCAAGAAGGATTTGGGAAGAGCTGGAGAGAACGAGGTGAAAAGGAAGGAGTAAGAATGAGGGTTGAAAGTGGTGGACAAGGAGAAGTAGATAAGAAGGATTAACAGACTTTTCTCTCCCTGACTAGTAGAGAGAAAAAAACTAGCCTTCCTAGTTGAGATTATTTTTCCCTGCGCTCATCTTGGTCTCATTATACCAGACCTTACTATCCAATATGTCCTCAAAACCTTCTGGAAAGGCGACAGAGTAGACTTTTATTTTGATGGTTTGACTCTCAGTGAAGTGTATGATCATGTGGCTGTCAGGAGCGGTGCGAGGGCCAGTGTGTGTCCACCATGATGACAACAGACAGACAGACAGACAGACTCACAGCTAAGACAGGCCAGTGTGTGTCCACCATGATGACAACAGACAGACAGACAGACAGACTCACAGCTAAGACAGGCCAGTGTCTGTCCACCATGATGACTACAGACAGACAACACTTGCCATGTCTGTGTCGCCAGTGTCTGTCCACCATGATGACAGACAGACAGAAAACACTCACAGCTGAGACAGGCCCCGCCCACTCTTTTGCATGTCTCATTTGAATATATTGAGTGGGCCATCTGTAAGCCATTTATCACATTCAAAAAGCCGTTAAGACTGCCCCTCCTACTCACGTACACACACACACACACACACACACACACACACACACACACACACACACACACACACACACACACACACACACACACACACACACACACACAACACCCCACACCCCCGAGGGCCCTCCCTCCAGCCCTGTCACCACATACAAATGAACGAATGCATGGGCACACATATGTAAGCATACTCACACTGATTCATGCAGAAGCATATAAATATACACAGATGCAACCTTGTGCACACTGGAGTTCTAACACACACAAACAGAGGGGCAAACAAGCCTTGAACCCAGACAGTCTGGCTTATCAAACAGAAATGTCTGCTTCAAGCCCCCCCCACAGCCTACCCAGCCAAGGAAACCAGTTTTTTTTGTCATTTACTTTTTTTACTCATTTTCCTTAGCCCTTTATGAAATCCTATTCTTCTGCTATGTTTGGACGTGTGCAGAGCATCCATCACATGGGATTTATCCTCTGCTCCGGACGCTGTTCTTATTTCATCTCCACATCAGACAGACAAGTGATGCATCTCAGTCTTTCTTTGTACCTTTCCTTCTCTGCTTTGCTTCGCTCTTTCTCCTTGGTTCTCTCTCTGTCTTTCATTAGCCATCTTCCAGGGACAGGCGTGTGTGAGACTCCTTGCCGCTGACCATAAAAGCAATATTACAGGAGTAATGACCAAATTTAACAGCTTGCTTCACCACACCTGGGTTCCAATCCAGGGCCGTATCTCTCCCCCAAGCTCCCCACAGGACCTCTGCTGAGAAGTGCCTGACCCACTGAACCAGAACTTCCCTGACAGAGGTCAATATCCCCACGGAAGGAGAGGTGTGTTGCTTTTAAAGACGTCGTATAGATTTTGTGGGTTCTCATTCGCGCCTGGATGTAGAGCCAGAGGGCTAGGAGTAGAGGAACAGCACTTGCTGTTAACCCTTCCAACTGAAGAGATTAAAAAAGCACCCAGAGATATTAAAGAATTGTGCATTTTGTCTGGCAGAGCATTGGTCAGTAAGGCATTCTACTCTGCCAGAGCTTAAACATGACGCTTTTTCACACAGCTCTATCAGATGGCTCAAATGTCAAAACCATCTCTAGTTCAAAACAGTCACTATGAAAACACTTCAAAATAAAACCTCAATGCCAAATGTATGCTTTTTTTCTGCAGTGCCGGTCTCAGTTTTTCAAATAAAAAGGTAGATGAGGGAGAGAGATAGAGAGAGAGAGACAAAGGAAAAGAGAGGGAGAGAGAGAATAGAGAAATAGAAAGAGATAAAGAGAGAGTCCTTGATAATTCTTTCAAACTTCAATCTTTGGGCTGAGTAATGTCTAGTAGTGAGGGACGCTTTGATTGCCAACATGGCCAGAGGAGAGGGGGGCTCCCTCCTTCAGGCTTTAAAAAGCCACACACTAATCTGTTTTATTCAGTATGCCCTGCAGCTATCTACAGCAGCGTGTGGGGGCCAGGAAGCACTCTTCTCCTGCAATTGGCTAATTGGTCACACTTTGAAACAGCAATGGGATGGGAAATCTGACAGAGAACTTGCACTTGCTGACTACCACTGTGAGAGGACACACAACAAAAACACCAAGCATAGAAAAGAAAAACATTATGTATTCAATCTGCATGCAGTAATTACCATATTATATAAAATATTCAACAACAAAATTCCTTGATCAAAACGAAACATTTTATGAAGTCAAAATGTGGCCCCATTCAGATGTGCATGTTTTGGACTAGCACAGTGTGGTAGCATGTGAGCCTGCTCTGGCAGCAGGACAGTGTGTGTGTGTGTGTGTGTGTGTGTGTGTGTGTGTGTGTGTGTGTGTGTGTGAGAGAGAGAGAGAGAGAGAGAGAGAGAGAGCTAGAGACAGAATAAAGAAGGGACTGAGGCAGAAGGGAGGAGTGAGCGAGACAAAGTGTTAATGGAGATCCAGGACCAAACAGCTGATCATAGCCGGCCTGCCTGCCTGCCCGCCGCCCCACACCACACCCAGGGCTCTCGCTCGGCGCCTAGCCACTAAGACATATGCTCATGACACACAAAACACACATCTCAAACACAGCTCTGACGCCCTTATGCCTTTCCATTCAAGTCTCCTGTAGGCCTCCGCTTTGCCATACACAGACAAGACTGGCCCTGTCAATACATCACCCAGCAGGGGATTGGGCTGCGAACTCACACCGCCGCCCAGCCCTCAGGCTGCCTGGCGGGGGACAGTGTGCACTGTGGCCTGGGTCAGTCCCTTTATATTACTGGGACATGGAGCCAAGCACAAACAAACAAACACACCCACATTTTAATAGAATTTCTTCTGTTTTCTTTTAATATATTTTGTTATAAAAGAGAATAACAGAGAACACACAATTGTTATTACAAATACAGGCAAAATAAATTAAATTATAACAATTCTTACATATGTCATAAATCATTTTAAGTAAAAAAAACTCTAAGCCACCAAAATACAATATTCACATCCTTTACGTTCAATGAACTCTTGAAGAGCTATCAAGATAGACATTCTCATTCATGTATTCATAAGCTGTTATGATGGAAGTTATTAGTGTCGTAATTAAGTGACCATTCATCTGCTTGACGAGCAGGTTAATCTCCAAATTACAAAATAACTTCACATTAAATATTGGACCTCTGGCTTGAGTGCTAGGCCAAGTCCGTCGCTACAGATTCAATATAGAAAAGTATAATTACTTTTAAAAGTAAATTATCTTTTATGAGATGGTACTTATCAAACATTGTCTAGTGCAGCGCAGCAATTATTTAAATCTTAATCAAATATAGATGGTGCTCTTAATTAAATTATTCCAGCCATCATGGGCGGCCAGTGAAATCAGGTGACATACTGTATTTCATGGCTAAATTATGTATTTTTGTCATGACTCTTTTCTCTGTCTGAATATTTCATTTGACAATTGGACAGCATAGTGAAATATGCCCTCATCATTAAGATGAGAACTTGTAAGACTAACCATTTCTACAGTAGTCTTTGCCTTCACAGTTAATATAAGTTATTTTCACCTATATATTATCACCTATATATTTTGTATGTGAAAAAAGTAGGTTTTGAAATTACGCATCAAACTGTGTCACGCAGTGTTAAGAGCTTTGTTGTTGTACCATAAGGTGTATTAGGCTTTCAAAGATAGACTTAAGATATTTTAGTGTGTTCATCACAAACATCGGCCCCGTTTCACCCCAGTGTGTAACACAATGTAACATACAATAAAAACCCATGGTGCCTTGCCTTTGTTCTAAACCCTCTTCTAAACTCCCACTCTGCTTCAGTATCACAGCACAAACTTTTTGTCCACACCGTTTTGTCAATGCAGATGTCATGTCAATAAAGCTATTTGCAGGGCATTGATTAGCCACAGACCCCAGGTTCCCACGGGGGTTTCCTGCGGCAGAGAGAGACACATAGCAGGAGGGAGGGAACATCAGCGCTTCCCCCCAGCCTCAGATAGTATCACTGGCCCCTCTGTCTCTCCATGCCCCTGGCTCTGCTCCAGTGCTGCTACTGCGCCCTAGAGATAGACAGAGATAAGAGAAGCCCAGAGATCCAGATACATCCCCTTTAGCCTCAGCTGTTGTGGCTACAGAATGGCCACGTCCCAAGGGCAGAGTGGGCTTCTGTCTGTGAGTGCTGAAAGGGCACCAGGCTGATTCTAGACAGGTTGGACTGTGAACTCAGGTGGCCATCTAACATGACAACAATATGACCCCAGATGTTCAAGGTACTGCTGTATTTTGTTTGTACTCCTCAAAGAGTGATGAGACCAAAAAGTGGATTGTGGTACTTGTCAGAAAAGGTAGTTTCTCATCAAGGAGCACAGAGGAAGACATCTCCCGTCAGCCAAACAAAGCTTCCCTGCTTTTTGAACGAGAGAGCGACCAAAAAAAAAAAGAAAATCAATGACTATCTCCAATCTGTGGAGCCCCAATCAATTCTGCCTGGGTCTTATCCTCTCCATGGAGATGAAGGTACCATCATGGAATATGGTCATTTCAGGGTCACGGCAGACTTAGGATGAGAAGGCTCTGTGAAGGAGGAGGTGTGTGTGTATGTGTGTGTGTGTGTGTGTGTGTGCACATCCTGAGTATGGCGCTGCTTATTGATTTTCTCCAACCCTGTGATTATATGAACCGCTGGGCTCGTTCACACACAATCACCAAGCTAATCTGGATGGCATGGCTGTTCACTCTGTCTCTGGGCGTGTGCAGGCCGTGGAAAGCCAATATGTTTGACCTCCCATTCCACTGGCCTTTTTGGGCTGGGGTCACAGCGTACAAAGCAAAGCACATTTATGTGGTTAAGGTTCAGCTTTAGCCTTTAAGAAAAAAAGCTAGTATAATGTTTATTCACTTACAATATAGTAGATGTTTTGTACTGTCTAATGGCAAATAAATTGTCAGTATACACTACAAAAGCTTAAATGCTACAGTTTTGTGCCAAGCCATGGTATTTGACCTGTAAAAGTCTATTTTAAGAGCAATCAAGCATATTGTTTTTAAGAAACCATTGGTTGTGTTAGAAAGCAGCATAGTGACTTTTTTTATTCTCCCAAATTGAAGAAATTGCCTCCAGGCTGTACATAATTCTAAGACTCCAAGCAATTTCATGACTTAATAATTTTCCAATTTAATACCTGTGACATATTCTTAATTGAGGTTAAAAATTAGAACAGGAAAAAAGCCTCAGATTAGAAAAATATTGTGGAAGCACTTGCACTTTCTAATTCAGATTTTTCCCATCTATAACAAATAACTCACAAAACACAAACACACACAAATATCTTTCATTTATGGAAAAGAACATACGCTCACACTCACACACACACGCACACGCACACGCACACACACACACACACACACACACACACACACACACACCATTGAAGAAGCATGGAAATTTGTTAGCAAACCAGGCTATTGATGTTAATGGCTAACACTACATTTATTCAACTGTACTTCAAAATGTGCAGTCATATTGTTAGACATTAGGTTGTGGCAGGTGTGCATCAAAATGTACAAATGCAAACGTATGCAATCGTGTCTACAATACATAGTTTTTTTTTTTTTTTACAATTGCTTCAGCATTACTGATACAACCTAGTGATTATTTTTCTAAATTTTTTGACACAATACTCAAAACCGTCAGCACTTGTCAACACAAGCAGTCATATTTAAAAAATAAAATGCTTTTAAAAAGCATTTTGCGTAGATATCTTTGAAGAAACCTTGCAAATTCAGAATCATTGGTTCAAATAACCAGCTCATGATGAGATACTATAGGAACAATAGTTTAGGCCACTCACACACAACATACCCATAGTTTCACTGTTTAGCTGTTTGTACAATCATATGATATTGAAGTATAAAATACTTGATACATGTTTCAATATGGTTCGAAAAGCTTTTCTGAAAAATAAGTAGGAGAGAAACAGTGGGCTGAATAATCACTGAATAAAGTTATAGAGTAAAATCAAATGTATTTACTGTATGAAATAAAATCACAAACTAAGATCAAATAAAAACATCTTCTTCAATTGACAGACTGAAATATAAATGGTTGTTCTCCACCATGACCCTACACACCACCTTTCAGAAGGGATATGGTCATTCCTTTCACCACAATGTCCTCTTCCTCCTCCTCCTGCTCCTCCTCATCCTCCTCGTCTTTGTCTCACTTCGACCTCTATTGTGACCTGTATAACCTGCGTAATATTTGTGAATATCAGTAATATTTGTGTGCCACAATCAATCATCAGTAACGCTCTGTCAGTATTGCAAAAGCAATGACAAGGGCCTGCATGTACATACTGTCAACGTCTACGTGAAGGTAAACCTGTAAATGTTGTCTAGAACAATGGTACATGGGACTATAGACACAGTGTCTGATAGGGGATGGTGATTTGTATTACATCCAGTTAATGTTGTTCATGTTCCATGGTTGTCTTTGGATCTCTTTAACCTGGAAATGTCATGATCTAAACATGGAATATTGTTAATCAGAGTTCATAGTGCCACGTATCAGGAGTAATGTGACACGTAGTTATCATTTTGAGCAGCTTTATTCATTGTTAGATACATTTTATAAAATGAAAGGACAGTCAAATCAAATGTAATGTGTGAATTGCATTTAGAAATGGTAATACTTTGATGTTATGAAAGAATTACCAATTATCTTAGGTTTATGTTTGCTGTGTCCAAGTAATGAAAAAAGGGTTTTAAAGTTTTGAAAATGTGCATTTTGATTATCTGTTTTGAGTTTTGTGTCTAGAGATTTGAAACATTAACACAATCTTCTGAAATGAGGGTTGAAGCAATTGTAAAAAGCTGTAATCCACAAAGGGGGAAACTATATTTTCTATATACTCACAGAAAACACTTGCAAACCCCACATTTACTCAAAGAAAACACCACATTCCTGGCCTCTATTGATTCAAGTTTGTAAGGATTCATCTGTCACCTAAACATTATATTTTTTGGCGCCGCTTGAATCTTTATAAAGGTGTTAAATACATCAAAGCAGCTTTTCAAATATGTCAGGTTACTCAATGGACTTCTAAACATATTTTATTTGCCCTGGCAATATTGGTCAAAACCAAAAATTGCAATAGAAGCGTAAAATGAAAGGTCATATCTGGAGTAATCCTTTATAAACAAATGACCGGCATTGATCAATTCAAAATGGAAACATGATTGGTTCATGTAGAGGAATCCAAGTAGGGTTTGAAAATGTTTTTGTCAGTTTGTTAAAAAATGTTTGAAAGATCAGAGAGACCAGTCTAGAGATACATTTGACCACAGACAGTTTTTACCATCTCACGATCTGAATTGTAGGTAATTATGCAAAAATATTAGATTTAATTTTCTCAGGCTCCTAGAAAAATACTTAGATTTTGTTTTTCAAGTAACCAACTTAATTTCAGCAACAAATAAACCCTAAAAAATAGACGAATAGAAAAATATGTTTTTTTAAGATTCTCAACTTTTGCAATATTGGCAAATGGGCTTTGTATGGGTTAGCCCAATAGAAAAAATACAGACCTGACTTCAGAACCACCAGCAATACAATCAAGACAAAATCTTCATGAAGACAGATATAACTCCAGCACTCAGGCAGTGTACAAACCTAAATAAGGGATCAACTGGAAAGATGTTAGTGTTGTGAATCTTTGCTTTCCTATCAGTAAATACTTGATACGAGATTCAAATGCTTCTTTGTGTGATTACTGCAAAACACCCGTGGCAACATGTTGAAGACCAGATTGCCGGCTCCCTTAGACAATTATGCACAAACCAGATATTGTAATATGAAGTACTCACATAATGAGAGAGAAGGCTGAGAGAGTAAACAAAGACATTTTCAGATAAACGTTACAGAGAAAAACAAACTAAAAAAGACGCTAGGCCATGTTTACACTAGTATACACAATTTAAAAATCTAAGTAAGATCAGTATCAGATGTATTTGTCTTGTTAGGATTTGAAAACATTTTTGTTTTGAGTTCAAGACATAAAATCTAAAGATGAAAAAGTATCCACTAATCAAAAGTCTACAGATAATTGTGCCCAAAAAATTTGACTAGGCACTAACAGCATTCTTCCATCAACAGCATTTGTAAAAAGCTGAATTCTTGTAAACACTAATTAATGATAAAATAACATTTAAGACAGTGCTTGGCCGGAATAGTTTGTGTATCAAGTGCAAAGACCGTAGATAATTTGTCATTGCGCTGCAGATGCACCAAAACAAAAACACTGCACACATCAAACAACCTCATTAATACACTAATGAATTTCTTTTCCAGTTCAGTATTGACCAGTGATTTACTTTACCAATTTTCTGTAGGAGACGCAGTCTGATTAAATCTTGTGCTTGACACAGAGATTGGCTATGAATGCTGTGAAAAGATGATTTAGGATAGAAAATGAATATGGACAGATGATTGTTACAGTGTTAGAGCAGACAGAAACAAAATTGAATTGCAACAAACACAATCATAAGAACCTTAATGCGTAAAATTGGTCCAATGCCAGTAAATACCGTTGGTACCCAGCTCAACATAAAGGTCTATTCATGGACCAAGTGAAAAGTAGCATTCAGAAAACAAACTACCCCTAATCACCAGGCCGTTGTATGTACCCATGAAAATGAATCAAAAATGAGTCTCTCAGTTTAGGATGTATATGTTATCAGACATAGCTTTTCATACAGCCTTCTAATAGTGTGCCTCTTAATTTCACCTCGATTTCATTGACAGAATATTTTCAGTTCGCAGGCCATCAAGACAATAGACCTGTAATTTAAAATGTTAACAAACGTTTCTACACTGTCGGCTATCTGATTCAGATGAGTGTGTTCTCACTTAGCTATAATCGTCAAAGGTAATCAGATCTGTTATGATTTATTATAATTTTATTGTAAGCCTCCAGCCCGAGCCAAAGCGACTCATAGTGAAATACCAGGCTACAGGACTAGTGGTCCACATCTGGTTAATGCAACTCATAGGGAAATACCAGACTACAGGACTAGTGGTCCACATCTGGTTAATGCAGCTCATAGGGAAATACCAGGTTACAGGACCAGTGGTCCACATCTGGTTAATGCAGCTCATAGTGAAATACCAGACTACAGGACCAGTGGTCCACATCTGGTTAATGCAGCTCATAGGGAAATACCAGGCTACAGGACTAGTGGTCCACATCTGGTTAATGCAGGGTCCAGCTGTACCTACAGGGCAGAGATATACTGTCCTAAACTGGCAGCAAGACACACATTAAACACCTCGTCAACCTCATATTCTCTTCATTCAGCGGAGGTTAATACCAGTGGCACCACAGGAGAAGAGATGGCATGCCATAGAGACCAATCCATGATGTTAAACTCCAAAAATTTCACCAAAATCACATCAAAAAATTCCTGAAAAAATATGAAACAAGTGGGTTGCCCCAGGGCTTCTGGACTCTCCACATCCATCATTGCGGAGAAATGAGCAGCTGACTTTGAATTTAGAGTGTTCATTAATAGGATATGATGTCAGATGGCCACTGTGATTCCATGCTCTGCACTTGGCTCTGGATTTAGACCTGGGCCTTATAGGAAGGTTTACTCAGGGAAGGAGAGGACGGGCAGATCAATTCCTGAATGATAGATAAAGAGAAAAAGAGAGAGAAAGGGAGGGACATAGAGAGAGAGAGAGAAAGAGAGAAACACAGAGATGAGTGATGACGATAGAGAGAGTCACAGGGGAAGCCAGAAAAAGCAGGAGATAGGAGAGAAGAAAGAGTGAGAGACAGGGAGAGGTCTAGAGAAAATGAGACCTGGGGCTGATGAATGAGGCTCTCCGACACCCCTCCCCCTCACCACAGCAACTGTCACATCTCCCAGGCACACTGTTTGTAAATTTGTTGGCAAATGACTCCGTCAGAAGCCACTGGCGCCTGTCCGTCACGCTGTAGGGGAAGGGTGATATCAGCGCGACAGGTGAGTGACAAGGACGAGACTAAGGATAGAGCAGGACAGAGGGAGTGAAGTGAACGAGAGGGGGAGAGAAAAGAGAGCAAAAGAGAAGAAAAGCTATGGTACTCTTGTAGTTGCAATCCCCTCAGGCAAGGCGCTATCAGTCAATCTGGGGCTAATTCATGTCAGAGTGTGTATCCTATCTCCTTGAGAGGCCAGCAGAAGGTTTATAAAATTGAAGTGGAAATGAAGTTGGGTGCACTATAGGGTAGGCACAAAATGGTGTGGAGGAATCAATGTGTGAACCCCAGCCTCATGGAGAGTCTGCCTCTGACCTTGGTTCATTTTCTTTTCTCTGGCACTATTTTACCATGACCCTTTTAGCCTGCAGCAAAACGGGTGGCTGGAATATCATGTTAAAATTTTATTCGTTTTCAAAATTTTAATATGCTTAAAGACTCTACCAATTAAAAGCATTGTACATTTGTGATGAAGCACTTATTTTTCCTAAAGCTGACGTCAGCTCATCAGTCTAGTAATGTCAGTGTATGCCTTTTGGCAAGGCCTGGGTTTCAGAATGGCACAAAGGCATGTGCTGGCCTTGGCGGTTTATCTTGTGCATTGAATTCCATTGCATTTGTGTGTAAACCATAGAAGGTTATTTTATAGAAAAAAAATTCCACACACTCGGGCAAATATCTATTTCTGTCATAAAATGATAACTTCCCATACAAATGTCTATTTTGACCTCTGAATGTTGACCAAAACCTCAGATTTCTTTTGGATGAGCATGCAATATCAATTCAGTACAGGGATCACCTGGCTTAATATGAATTCAAGATAAATCTGGGCTATTAATCATCATTCTGCAAGCAAATTAAGCTACCCGCAATAAACTTCAAAGTTCACGCATGTAAATACAGTAGTTTACCGTGCTGACCCTGAGCATCTGGACAGCAACACATTATTGGCCATTGTGGATCCCTAATGAAACTACGGCCATAAGGGTGCATAAGTGCAGACTGCCACCTAGAATTGGAGGTTAACCACAGAAATATTGGGTGAAACATGTAGAAATGTACCAAAAGTAATTTAAAGGACAATTGTTATAGCATTTATTATTTTGTTGTAATTAGTCTTCCTGTAGTTATTCTGGCAGTCGATGTTGTCTCGCTACAATATTTTTAATTAATTTAATGGAATTAATGTGGACTACATTTTCCAGGCTCCAATGCAGCAACACAACCCTAAACTTTGAAGGAACCACCATCATGCCACTAGAGGTGGACAGAAACGGACATTTGTAAGATTAATATATGACTATGAATTTCTATGAGAAAGGTGTTTAAATCTGTGATTACAATCTTGTCACGTCATACAAACTATTTGCGTCTGGGGGTTGTAGTGCCAAAGTGTGGGGAGGAACACATTTTCATACCAAACAATACCTGCAATACCTAACACAATTCTACCCTTATTGGTGTGAAATTAAGAGAATCTAACTTTTAAACTCATTGTCATTGTCCAAAAAACAAAAATTCAATCACTGTCCAAATGCTTACACTGAAAAAAAGAAGAAAAAAAAAACATAAAAAAAGGGTAAAATGACTGGCAGCAACGGCTGCCAAACAAAAACATTAAATTGAAAGTAAAACCTCCAAATACAAATGAAGTGCAAAAATAATAAATTCACAGAAATTTCCATTAAAGATTTTGCCAAGAAACACTGTTATTTTACAGATATTCCCTAAATTATTACGCTCAAACGCCATCCATAAAGTGAATGCACCAAAAGTTCTACACAGTAAAACTGTTATTTTAAAGATATTTACTAATCAATAACGGTCAAACACCTTCCTTAAAGTGGCTTCTCTACTATTACTAATAAGATTATTTAAATCATTGCGATCTAACACTTCTCCTAACGTAATGACACTAAAAGTTTTACAGAGAAACACTTTTATTCATCGCCAAAATTTGGGAATTTAATTTTCAGCCTTGTTACAGATAGCAGTTAGAGCAATCTTGCAACCAAACAGGTTCATGGTGCTCAAACAATACTAGTGAACTACTACTGAAGGATTCAATCTATAAACCCAGAACTAACACATAAATATTACTTGCAATTTTATTAACAAGCCGCAATCACATTGAATAGGTAGATTATAATTATTATCCCACATTGCATTGCTGTAAATCCAGACCAAAGTTGTTTTGGTAAATTGCTAAATTCGTATCTACAGTTACAGAGTTTAAATGTAAAAGTACACATCAATGTAAAACTAATATTTACCTTCAAATTTGAAAGAAAACGTTACATTCTTAGTATGGACATAAACCTTCATATGGGGATGTACTTTTTTTTTTTTTTTTACAGATATGTGTATACAATTTAGGAAAACTGAAGAAATACTGTATAATTATTATAGTAATTGTGCTGTAAAAAATTAAATACAAGTAATTTGTCATTATTGACATGATGCTTAAAATGAGAGTTTGGTTGATTCAGAGATAATATCCGTAATTTAACAGTGTTTTGTATACAATTTCAAAACAGAGCAAACTACGGTGAAAATGTTAGTTATTTTCCGTGACATAGGACTTTTGTAGTAGATAGTAGATAGCTCCTGCAAAGGTCACAATAAGTTTTTAGTTTTTTTAAATAACTGTTTTGGTGCCCTGTTTGAACTAAGGCTTTCTTAAATGAAGTAAAATTTTCACACGGACAATGGCCGTCTAAACCATTGTCACAGCACAGTGATAAGTCTTTGAGGAGCAAAGTAGAAAAAGGCAAAAGAGAAGATAAGAGCTGGTAGGGCTAATTTATTAATATAATGACTTGCTTTTCTTTGAGTATAGTGTAATTACGTACATTTTATATGTTGTGAGAAACTCAGAATCCTTCCAGTATCCCACATTTATGAATTTGTGATAAAGTCCGAACTCTAAATTATATCTGTTTCTTAATTCTGTTATTTTTTTTGGCCAGCCTTAGCCACTGGGCTATCTTAGTCACACCTAGTCAAAAGCGGACCCAAGCCTAAGGCACAATTTGTAGTTTTGGACAAGGGACCAACATGCTCAAGGCACAACACCATTGTTATTTAGAATCATGTATACACACAAATCATTATAATTGTAATAGGGAAATTTGATTTGATTGTTTGCCGATGGCAATGCAGAAAACTATTACTATACAGGGCTTGAAGTCTCAAATATATGAACAACAATAACTCTAAAAGAGGGCTAAAATGCCCAGGGAGTTTTGTTTTTACATTTGAAAGGCTCTCGGTCACTCGATGGAAATGTGGCTTCTCTAAAAAAGTGCTGTTGCAAAGAGCACCAAATCTAGCTCGAGCAGCAGATCAACATACAAAACTGAACTAATAAGAAGGGTTTAAACAAGACTTACCACAATATCCCACATGGCTATTTTTTGTTGTCAGATTAATTGAGTAATTCATTTGGGCTCTCTAAAAAGATGTGTTTAGAATGTATGAACATCTGATTTGACCATGATTTCTTCACTGAGCGAGCAGAACAGTGACAGGAATGGAGGACAGAAGACATTGCAGGTGATGACTTGTTGCTTTATTTCTATCAGAGACAAAGACAATGTCATCCCAAATATGGCTGTTGTAACAGTTACATAGCCAAAGAATATCCTCACGGTCATGAGTCCTGACCCATAGAGGGGTTGTGACCTTATCGCCCACCCAGATCTCTGCAGACGGTTCAGAAGCAGCCACCAAGCAGGCTCATTAAAGCTGAAGTGAACAGAGCAGGCTCTTGGAGATAATCCATGACCACCAAACCCCCACACAGCCTCTTTGTGTGCCAGCCTCTTCCACTCGGATCTTACATTGAATGTAATATCCTCTTATTTCTTTCTTTTTTTTCAACTCTGGAAAACGTTTGGAGGCATCATTGCCCTCCCTAAAGCTCCGGCTTCTCCCTTTGTGGCCTGAGCCTTTATTTATGATGGTAAGAAAAAATCAATAGTGTTTCTGGGCCCTCAATTCACCTGGTGAACACAAAGACTACGTGTCTATATGTGTGAGTATGTGTGTGTGTATGTCTCCTATGCTTGTGTGCTGCATGTGTGAAAGAGTATGTGCAGAGCACGTGTGTATATGTGTTGTCCACCAATGCCCTTGACATGAGTTCAAGATTGCATATGTGGTATTCTCCTGCCTCTTTAGCCTGGATTGGGCTAACTTCGTGTGTAGTTATTCCACTGGACCGATATTCGCTCCAACTGCGCTTCAGGGTCTATGTGCCAGCTAGATAATTGTGGTGTGGTTATAGCATTTTTATATGAATATGAGGTGTGTGTGTGTGTGTGTGTGTGTGTGTGTGTGTGTGTGTAGGTGTATGTTTGTGTGTGTGTGTGTGTGTGTGTGTGTGTGTGTGTGTGTGTGTGTGTGTGTGTGTGTGTGTAGGTGTATGTTTGTGTGTGTTAGGGGGTGAAGATTTAAGAACGGAAGGTATTTTGCTAAATTCTTGAAGCACCTTACCTAACATAGTTACTGAACCAAGGTCAACCTGCTGTGATTTTGGGGGTCATCACCATGAAACTGGCTCCATCTCTTGTTTCATGGATGCATATCACAGCTAATACATGACATATTGTTGTAGTACCAGTAATGAGATTTATTTCTTCACAGCTGACCATTTCATTTAAGGTAAATAGTGTTGTGGCTCAACAAAGGTTTGATGAAATATTGTTTTATTGATAAACAAATTTGTTTGGTCCCTTTCCACGCATTGTTGTTTTTGAATAACTCCAAAGCTATTTTGCTATTTAACTTTGTTTTAAAAGTGACATTTTCAGTTGCTATTGCAAAGGGCAGTATTGCTATTTTATGTATTTATTTTTATCTCAAGTGCTTACTGTTGCTACCCAGTTGCTACCTAAAAGCATGTAAACCTTATTACTTGTTTTTCAGGAAAAATGTCAGGTATTTTCCTCCCGGGTTTACTGCTAGCTGGTCAGGTAATTGAATTGTGTCAGGGAAATCTGGAAGCTGAGTTCTTCTAACAACCTTTCTATATTCAGTTTAATAAGCTTGCTGCAAATTGCCATTTCATCTCAACGGGGTAGGCGATAGGTTGACGAGGGGGAAATGCAATATTGTAAATGTAAGGCTGTTGGATGATTTAATCAACAATATCGTTTCTCTTATGGCCTATTTAGTTTGATGTTTAACACCTAGCACCCAGTGACTGCTATGGACAGGGTCATTCATTTTTACATGAAGACATAGTCTAAGCAAATCACCCTTCAGTTGCAAACGCTTAGCCCATTCTACAAGGCTAGTGCACGGGGATCCCACTCCATACCAGACAGGGCCAAGCCCTCACATGTGCTAGGATTCTTCTTACCATTCAATTCACTAATACTTCAATCCAAATATGTAGGGGAAAACACTCTTAATATACCATGCCAAACACCGCATTGAACACGTTCAATAGAACATGATTATCGTGTTTTTTGTGTTATATTTGAGCACCACAGGCCATACTGTATGACAATAAAGGGCAAATGAACTTGCTATACGCAGATAAGAAATGATATGGGAGTGACAGAGCAGAGAAGAGGAGGAGAGGTTAGGTGAGATGGTCTGATGATATCTGCATGGCCTTGGTGTTATCTGATCTAGTGCTATCATCCCAACCTGCCAGAGAGAGACAGAGAGAGAGAGCGAGAGAGAGAGAGAGAGAGAGACAAAGAAAGAAAAGCAGAAAGAAAGGCAGAAAGAAAGAAAGAAAGAAAGAAAGAAAGAAAGAAAGAAAGAAAGAAAAAAAGAGAGGGTGTGTGTGTGTGTGTGTGTGTGTGTGTGTGTGTGTGTGTGTGTGTGTGTGTGTGTGTGTGTGTGTGTGTGTGTGGATCTCTGAGAGTGAAAGCAATCCTGGGTTAAGGGCATTGGGATCACACAAGCACTGTAATCACTGTCAGTCTAAGGGCATATGAGATCACAAATGGACTACTGCCCCAGCAAGGAATGGAGAAAATGACAGGCTAGAGAGAGCTAATGATATGACAGAGACATACAGAGGGAAAGAAAAGCCAACCACAAAACTAGCAATTGGTGGAAAAGAAAACATGACTGGCCAATCTGACACATTTTGGAGTTGTTTGTATAGTGAATTTCTGCTGTTGTGTGATTAAAAATGGAATGGTATGGTATACGGACTGACTTTTTTGTAATAGCTTGGAGAGGTGACCACCCAGTCCAAATAATGAGTAGGGCTGGCAGTGGGTCCTCTCTCAACTAAGGATGGTAATCCTACATGACACACGCAGGAAGCTTGAGCTAATTCCAGAATCACAAACACTCATGACGACAGGTTCATTGATGGACAGGCTTTATGCCTTTACTTTCCCTGAACACAGAAGGTATTCAGTATAAGAGGGGATTATGTTGTTGGGGGAGAGAGAGAGAGAGAGAGAGAGAGAGAGAGAGAGAGAGAGGTGAAGCGAAAGAAAAAAAAAAAAAAAGAGATGAAGGAGGAGTGAGGCTGGCGGCGGGGGTAGGCGGCAGGTGAGAGTGTGGGAGTGGGGAGCAGATGGCTAGATCAGGGGAGCCTCCCGCTACATAATGTGCCCTCGGACCAGGGGAGGGCGATGTCTAAATTAATACGATCTGCCCACCTTTGATATTCAAGAGGATTACATCTTGTGTTCAAACACAGTGGACTGAATGGGCCAGGGGATGAGAAGTGACGGTGAGCAGAATGGAATTAGGGGCTGCTTAAGGGCTTCTTCATTCATTGTTAACTCCTTGCTAGCTCATTAAGCCTAATCCTTATTAGGGTGTAAGTGACGCAGTGGGCTGAATGGACCGATGCTGGCGACGGGGGACATGTGTCCCCATTGTGGGGGTGGGGGCAGGGCCCATGCTGGCTGGCTGGCTAGCTGGCTGGCTGGCTGCCTGGGACAGAGGCTGTATTCTCTGAATGGAGCTCCTGAGCTCGAAGTTTGGTGACAACCATTACCAAACACGCTCCCCCCTGTTTGTTCTGACTGCACGCATATATGGTTCTGTGTGAAAAAGTCTTTCAGAAAAACAATTTCAGTCTATTGTGTATTAAGTATTTTGACAGCCTGTCTTATTCAAAGTAACATAAAAGCATCGCTATCTGCTATAGATCAAGGAAAGACAACTACTAGATAGTCAAACAGGTTCATCCCTTTCACCAGTACCAAGTAATGAGTGAAATGCTGAGAGTTTCTTCTAAATGTATGTTTTTTCAGCTCACAGATGATCACATTACAACTATCTTCTGGTTATCCTTCTGCTTAACGTCTTTCTATCTTAACACAGTCTTTTGGCACTCTATACTGCCCCCAGTGGTAAAGCTAACTAGGAATATCACCCCGTTTCCATATAGATGAAGCTTGGAGACTTTTTCCACTCCCATTGCTAACTTAAGGTTGAGGCCTCCCATTACCCAAGTGATAATTACGTTCATTTACAGAGCAGCCAGACAATACTGTTAAAGGTAATTTGTGTTACTCTTCTCTTTGTTCCCTAGGGGAGTGAAAATTGAGGGCAGCTCTGGACCTGCTTTAAGTGCTGTCTTACGTGCGGGATGAGTTGGCAGGTAGTGTGCAGAGAGAGGCTGCCTCGGCCACGGAACACTGCAGGGGGTGTCAGCGCGTCATCCCTGTGAAGACAGTGAAGCATGGAGAAAGAAAAGTAGTGAGGAGGTGAAGCGTTCTAAGCCTAAGATCTATACAGCATCTATTGAGGAATCAGACCATCAGGAATCAGCCCGTTTTTCTGGAAAGCAAAGAAAAGAGAATGTCGTAAAGCTGAAACCAAATGGCAAAAAATTGTTCATCGCGATATCTTTAAAGAGAGAATCCGTGCTTCCAATTCAGAATTGAGAATTACAAGACAATCTTTTTTTATAAGCAATAATTTAAATAATGCTCAATGCTAAACTTTATTTGCAACTGTTGATAGGCTGAACCCCCCCCCCCCCCCCCCCCCCCCCTGGAAAAATGTTCTACACAAAAATGTAATGAGTTTTCACAGAAAAAAAATGTACTCTATTAGAAAAGCCATCAATATGTACACATCCCTGAACACAAACATGTTACATGACCAAAAGTAATGTGGCAAGATATCCCACTTTACAAGCAATGACTACAACACTCTTGAAGAAACAATGAGACAACTTTAACCGTCCTCCTGCTTTCTAAATGCTCTTCTGACAACCTTCTTTAAAAAGGTCTTTGATTGCCTGGTGTCAGACAAATGTTTAACTGCCTTCTACAATCAGGCAACTTTCCAAAGGCCCTGAAAACTGCAGTTATTAAACCTATAAAAAAGCGGAACCGAGATGCTTCAATAATTAGCAACTACAGACCTATTTCAAACTTGACCTTTATAAGGAAAACCATCGAGAAAGTTGTTTTCTAACAACTAAATGATTTGTTAGTCACCACTGGCTGCTGTTACACCTTGCAATTAGGGTTTCTACTGCCTCATAGCACTGAAACTGCTCTTATTAAAGTTGTAAATTCATCTTTTTGAAAGCCGACTGGCAAAATGTTCATCCTGGTGCCATTGCGTCCTTAGCGCTGCTTTGATACTGTTGACCATAAATACCAATGATTGGAAAAGTGTGTTGGACTTTCCAAAACGGTCTTAAACTGGGTTAAGTTGAATCTACAAAAAGGAACTTCTTTGTGTCTGTTGTAAACTAGGTAATCGAGCTAACTAACATAACATGTGCAGTCCCCCAGGGGTCAATTTGTGGCCTTCTTTTATTCAACCTTCACTTGCTCCCGCTAGGCCAAATTAGGCAGCAAAACAATATCTTCTATCACAGTCATGCAGACCACACTCAAACATGCACAGATTTTTCACCAAATGACCATTGTGCTATTTATTTACTGTGCCAGTGCACTGAGCAAGTCAATGACTGGGTGTGCCGAACTTTCCTTCAGCTGAATAAAGAAAAATACAGAGCCACTTATCTTTGGTACTAAAGAGGAAAGGCTATAAGCACACACTTTGACCCCATATATAAAAAAAAAAGATAAAAATAAAAGCTAGAAATCTTGATCAGACCTAAATTTCTACAGCCACATCAACTATGTAATAAAATCTGCATACTATCAGCTCAAAAACATGGGAAAACTCACGAGGACTCAGAGAATTCATCTCCCAACACGACTTAGAAAAACATATTTGTGCATTTATTATCAGTAGGCTGGACTACTGTCTCCTTTCCGGTCTTCAGAATGCTGCTGCTAGACTTAACAAAGCCCCAAAAATATGAACTTATTCATCAATTGCATGCATCAATTCTCACATTACTACCTTTCTGTCAGAGAAGTGATTTGAAAATACTGTCGTTCACCTATAAGTAGTAAATAAAAAAATTTGGGGCCAAATTACATTACTGACATGCTAATACAATATGAACCTTCTATGCCCCTCAGGTCATCTGGAACAGGTCTCCTAACCGTCACAGATATATAACACAAACAGGTGAAGAAGCGTTTAGCTACAATGCAACAAATGGCTGGAACCATTTTCTTCTGGAAGATTTGACACTCGCTCCATGCCTGACTACTTTTAAATTCAGATTAAAAACATAGTTATTCTCGATAGATTTTTGCTGACTTGTAAATTCTTAGTGATTTTATTCCTCTTATTACAAATGTTTTTCTTAGTATTTTATTTCTTGCTTTGTAAGTTTCTGCTTGCCCAACGTAAAGCACATTGAATTACTTTAATGTGTGAAATTTGTTCTACAAATAAATTGGACTTGACTTGAGTTATCCAAAGTGTGATCCTATCAGGGACGTAGGAGTGGATTTTGGGTTTGAATAACCTTGTCAACATGTGAACTGCATTTATTCCAATCATGATGTATTTTTTTGGTAACTTTTTTTAAAACATGATTTTTTTTCACGGCAAACATTCAAAAGGCACCCTCCCCATTTAGGCTTACTTAACGTAAGAATATTCGTTGAGTTGAGTTGACTTGTGAGCAGAGTTGCCGATTTTGCTTGTAACAAGCTTAAAAACAATCAGGAGTTGCGTTTTTTGGCCTTGTTTTAAAAATATGGTTGCTTGTAAAGAAAATCTAACAAGGAAATAATTTTTTTACATTAATGGTATATAGGCAACTTTCCTCAACGTATTGCCTTTGAATGACACAGTCTGCTCATTAGTCTAATAATATCAAAGATGCTTTTAAGTGTAATTCGCCCTCCCATGAATCTCGGCGCAAACATATCACCGCCCCCTCCCTCGCCAAGCTCGAGCTTGTGTTTAACCAGTTGGTAAACAGTATTAGGCCTATGTGAACTACACTATAAAAAAATCACTTTAAAAAAATGGTCAAATGACTGGCTGTCAAACAAAAACCATAAAACGAAAGCAAAATCTCCAAATACAAATAAAGTGCAAAAACAATAGATTCACAGGTTTTGCCAAGATATACTGTTATTTTACAGATATGTCTTAAATTATCATGATCAAACACCTTCAATAAAAAGACAGCACTAAACATTCAGCAGAGAAACACTGTTATTTGATAGATATTTGCTAAATCATTGCGATCTAACACTTTCCACAAAGTGACGGCACTAAATGTTATATAAAGAGCCACTGTAATTCATTGCCAAAACTTGGAAATGTACCCTCATTCCTTTACAGATAGGAATTAGAACACTCTTGCAACCAAACAGGTCCATGGTGCTCAAACAACACAAGTGAACTTCTCCGAAGAATTCCATCTTTAAACCGAGACCTAACACATGAATATTACTTGCAATTTTATTTTTAACAGGCCACAATCACATTGAATAGATAGTTTACAATTATTACCCCATAATGCCTTGCTGCAAATCCAGACCAAAGTTTAAATGTGAACATGTAGAACTAAGATTTACCTTGAAATTACACTGAAAAACATTACATTCTTAGTATGGACATAAACCTTCATATGAGGAGTAACATATTTACTCTACAGATATTTGTATGAAATATAGGAAAACTGAAAAAATACTGTATGATTGTTATAGTAATTTTTCTGCAAAAACGTTAAGATACATGTAATTTGTCATTATTGACATGATTCTTAAAGGAAAGTTTGGTTGTGGATTTTCTGATAACATCCGTGATTTAACAGTGTTTTGCAGGCAATTTCACGAAAGAGTAAACCACTGTGAAAATGTTATTTCCCGTGAAAATTTTTTTTTTTTGTTGCTGCCAGTCATTTAACCGCTTTCTTATAGGATTTTTTTTACAGTGTACAGTATACAGGTGGGATTGTATTTACCATTAGCTTTCAGCAATGTTGGCCAACCCCCCCACCCCCTGGATCCTGGATCCTACCAAGCATCATTAGCAGTGTTTGTGCTTGTATTTTGTTAAGGTATCAAAACCCTGCATGTGTGTGACTGCGCAGTTCATAGGCCAAACATAGGAGCTGGACACCTTCTGGTGGAATCTATACAAGTTGCCACCCCTTGACCACGAGTAAATTCCTAGCGGCATGGCTGCTACTGTTTTCCACCCTTTTTGTGGTATTCTACATGGTCCAGATAAAAGACACAGCACACGTTAAGAAAAATCTCTTCCAAAGACTGAAACAGAAGCTTGGATGATACATCCAGAGTTCCAGACAGCTAAAAGAAATCTGCTGTTTATAAAACGATTTTGCTGAAGCTAGCATCCGATTCCACATAGATCCCTGTGTGCAGACTTTCCTTCTTATATTCGTTTCCTCGAGTCTGGTCCGGAGCCCAATGGTAGTGTTAAAACGAGGGGCTAAGTGTTGTGTGGAGGCTGCAGGAGGTAGCATGTACTTCCTGTGCTCCAAAGGATATGGTCTGGGAGTCAGGTCTTCAGGTGGATGCTCTCCTGTGCTACAGATCAAAGGGTGCCCTGGTAACTTTAGCTTCATGAAAGGGTCGTGGACAGATACTTCGTTTTACTTTCACACCAAAAATACTAAATTGATATTTCGATCAACTCTACTTGAGTTATTTTATGTTGCAGTACCTGTACTACGACTAGTAAAAATAGTCATCACTATAAATGATGCAAACATTTTGCCACATTATATGAATGTTTGTAAACCCTATCCAATTACAGTTATGTTTCTAATATGCAAGTAGTACATTTAACATTTCACATAGATCCAAAACTGTACCTCCAATTGATCTTGCTGCCTAGTATCAGATTCCCTTTCTCTGTCCCCTCATCAGTGCACTGGGCCTTTAAGAAGCCCTAGTCAAGCCTCACAATGCAGATCCTCCCAGCTCTCAGATAAGGTGGCACAGGAACATGAACCCAATCTACACTATCTGCATCCCTCCGTGTCTGCCTCGCCTCGCCCTCCCCATGGTAACTCGCCTCCATCTAATGCCACAGTGTGCTTGTCTGGCCCCAACACGCTCAGCGACACATTGGGCCAAATCCTATCATGCAAATGAAGTCCATCTCATTTCCAGTGCCCTGGGAGATGGGTGCTTTATCAGGAACATGCCTGCTGCAACGGCCCCGGATTGTCCATTCACACTGCCACTGCTGACGCGTGGAGCGCACGCTGCGGCCTTATTCACAGCTCGGTCAAGGTCAAGCCACGGTGTGCTGGAAAAAGGGCTAGGCCTGGCTACTGCTGTCCTGCTTAGAATCTCTTCTTTCTGATTTGAAATTGCAATGAATGATTGTTGACAAAATCCATTTGTTCATCTGTGTAAAAAGAAAAGATTCCTTCACCAGGAAAAAGCCATGAAGCATCGCTCCAAATCATATTCAAGCACATTCTACTAGAACCATCAAAACATGTTGAAAGAAAATATAGGAAACTAATCCACCAATGGTAACAACAACACAACTACACAAATAAACAAAACGGTATAATGTGTGGTTCTACTGAAACACAATACTCTTCTGCAGTGCTAAACAATGTATCCAGCAGTGCATCAGCTCTATGGAGGCCTACCCCCCTCAGTTACTCAAACAACCAGTGCACTCGCTATCAAAATGTAATTAAATTATGAACTGATACACATCAGGCTGGTCACGCTTGTTTGTTTATCCATTATTAGAGACAGAGTGCAGCCATGCTGTGAATGTGAAGCAGGGCTGCCGCGGGTGCCTCCGTCGTGCCTACTGTACTCCCATCAGCCCCTGCTGAGAGGCGCAGCACAATGGGAGCTGGGCCAGCTGGTTAACCCATTAAATACAACAGGCCAAAGACTTGTCAGCGTGGAACACAACAACTGGGTGAAGATGATTCCTCTTTCTCACTCTGTGGTACATATTTGTCATTATATCCATATATCATCCTCCAATCATGACAAACTGTTATTATGAGTATCCCTGGAACGGAACATAATCAACGCTTAATAGAAAATCCAGAATTTGTACAGTTCAGCCCTAAGAGGATTCCTCAGTTAGCAGTGTACATGGGTGGGTGGGTAGAAAGATGAATCAGATTTTGTAGATTATGTGAGGGAACCTGTCATATGGGTATGTTGTATGGACAAGGGCCATACAGTGAACATCTCACCTCATTTATAACAAAGAAACATGTCAAACAGGTTGAGTAATTCATGCATAGAAAGATAATAGCTTTCTAAAAATCACTAGGAATGACAACATCAACTTCTTGGGGAGAAATGTAAAATATACTCCTGGATTGGTTACTAAGGTACAATAATGTCAATGCATTTAATTATGATATAATGTCATCATTTGAGCTACATTTGTGTTGACAAGACAAGTTGGCAGCGGAGCTAAACTGACATCAAGATCAAACTTTGCTGTGCCAGTTTAAAAAAGTGGAACATTTTACCCATGTCCTTTGTTGACAAAATTCACTGTTCCCTCTTTTGTGCAGTAGGCCTTTGTCCACCTGTCCATGTTGCTTTTGTTAGGGGTGAAATGGTTTCCCCCGCCCACATTGTTTACACTGCCAAAATTGGAGACACATTATGCTTTATGCTTTATGCTTTAGGGACAAATCCAGAGCCAAAGAGAGTGGACAATTCAACCATTTCCGATGTTCAACAACTTTAACAAGTACCAATACAAGAGGCGTCATGCTTCCCCATTTAATGTGGCTGAATCAATAAGAGGCATAATTGTGGTTGTTAGAGGAAATTATGACATGTTTGTGGTACCACGTCGTCTGTAAACTGTCATTTAGAGGAGAGGAGGCTTTCTGTGCTCTGCGACATGGAGGGAGCAGGTGGAGGGGAATTGTGTGCTTTAGCCACTGCAATCTGTCGTAATCGCCTTGCCATGTAGTTACACTTAACAGCTCCAATTCTACCTACTCCATGTTTGGAGTAGTTGCAATTTCCACCGATTTGCTAGCCTACTTGTCTTTGCCTACATACACTGTACATTTCACTTATATTGATAGCGTTTTGTTAAATATAAAATACCTTTCTTGTGAATAATGGAAAATCTGTTGGAATTTTAGTCAATATCAATATCAAATGTACCAGAGCGCTAACTTCACATATTAAAAAAGTTATTATCTCATCAAATAAATTAAACAAAAGTTGAGTGAAAAGTGAAGACTACAAAGAAAACCCTGGTGGAAAGAAAAAGTCGGAAACTACTCCTTGGGTAGCTATTCAAATCAATTCAGCCTAATTGACCTGGAGAGCTCTTAGATTAGAGAGCCTTCTATTGACACAGATGACAACTCTCAAAGTTAGGACAATTAAAACAATTACCTATGGACTGTGGTACATGTAGCAGGTTGTAATGAGGACACTCTGGCTGATGACTGACTCCACTTCACAACACATTGACCGTGCTGAGGGTGGAGTGGCAGGGTGTCTCAGGTCAGCACTACTGACACACTGACAGAGGGATGAGACAGACTGTGTGTGGCGCTAGCTTTCCCAATGCAACAGACAGCCCACTATCACTATGTAGACATGCTGAATGAGAAGGATATGTTGTGTTGTGTGGCGTTTCTGCATTTGGTTTTTGTTCATTCTGGTAAATTGTTTGTTGTTTTTCTGCTCAACAAAATGCAATAATGTTCCTTAAATTCCTGTACCCTTCATTCATAGTAAAAGATGTCTGCACGGCTCCAGAAACCTGGCCGTATGGATGGTATGGACAGTGTGGCCATCCTGGCAGCAGCAGCATGGAGCCAGCTTCTAACTCTATGGGTCTATAATGATGTGGACCTAAAGACCTCTATTACGCTGAAAAGCTCATTCCAAACTCAAGCACTTTTCTGACAGCACCGGTGCTTGACCGAAGAGTGGTATCCACACGCTAATGGTGCTTAGACACTCACTCACTCACACACACACACACACACACACACACACACACACACACACACACACACACACACACACACACACACACACACACACACACACACACACACACACACACACACACACACACACATAAATACACAGAAACACACACACACACACATACATAAATACACAGAAACACACACACGCACACACGCACACACACACACACACACACACACACACACACATACATACATAAATACACAGAAACACACACACACACACACACACGCACACACACACACACAGTGTAGAAGGCAGTGAGGAAAAAGGCTTTCTAGGTAACGATGCGGGTCAGGCTATGACCACTACCCCCACCTCAGTAAATCATTGGTTGGTGTTTCCACAATATCAGTTCAGAGCAGGCACATGAAAGGATTGTGGGGAAAAGGCAGGGAAATATCAAGGTTAGGACCAGGCATATTATGAAAACTGTAAGGATACACAAACATCTAAAGGCTTCAGAACACACATCTAATGGCAAGACAACATAGACAATAAATACAGAAATGTGACACTGTGACACAGAACCACATAAAGAAGAAATAGAAATACAATTGCATCTATTTGATCTGTGCTTTTATCCACCATATATTGGCATTTTTTGTTTTTACATTAAAAGGATGAAAACAGAACAATAATTAAGCTGTATATTTTAACTCACATTCATATCCTGGTGTCTTTAAAACAGAATTGCAAAAAGAAACCAAACTAAAACATTGCATACAGCCGGGTGCAAATATCGTAAATCAAAGATCGAGACAAAAGGAATCTACTCTGTGGTAAACAAAGAGGAGGCTGTTTCTGTTGAGCTGCCCAGCTCCCAATGAGAAATGTGTTTGTAAAGAGTTCAATGAACCCTAGGCTGACTGCCCTCCCCAGTCTGGAATCCATGGCTCGTTGATGGGGCCAGCGGTGGCGCTCTATTGAGTGGCTGTCACTCTGCAGCAGTCCCAGGGGCATGCTTAAAGGCTAATTAATATATTAGGTGCATGACAAATAGTTAGACAGAGCCCTCTCCTCATCTCCACCCTTGGACCAGAGCTAAGAGAGACAACGGCGTGGCCAGCATCAATATCCTTCCCCACACTGTCATATTAAAGCCCTCATCATTCTGCACTCTCCTTCATGGCCTTTGCCACACATCAAGGCCATGTTTTATTTTAGGCTGTATAAACAGGGAATTCTCATATTTTACTTTAGGCTATATAAATAGGGAATTCTCATATTTTATTTTAGGCTATATAAATAGGGAATTCTCATATTATATTTTAGGCTATATAAATAGAGAATTCTCATATTATATTTTAGGCTATATAAATAGAGAATTCTCATATTTTATTTTAGGCTATATTAATAGAGAATTCTCATATTTTATTTTAGGCTATATTAATAGGTCATTCTCAGGGCATAAAATACCCCATCTGCTAGGCATAATGTAATGATTGTCATGGATTTCTTTGCACACATCTTACACATCATCTTACCAGTAACCAGCCAATACAGGCCATAGGCTGGAGAACCATTTGTTATAAATATTTTCATAACTAGTAAACACTCTAACCAAATAACACAAGTCATGTTTTTCCTGGCAAGTGACCCAATTCACTAAATTATGTTCTGTAGCGTTAGCATTTAAATGTGACACAAATCTCAGCTCATATAATTTACAACCCAAATAATGTGGCAAGTGCTCCTGGCTAGTGAAGTGGTACAGCAGGAAACAGGATTGAAGCAGGAGACAGGGAAACATGGCGTCAGCATCAAGCTGCACAGCCACAGAGCTCCACGATGGATTGTACTGAGCGTGGTTCAGGGCCAGTCTCCACTGCATGAGGGAATCACAAACCATGACACGCTTCAGGAACAATCACGACCATGTCACATAATTAAAGAAGTGGAGGTGCAGAAGATGTCCACTTGAAAATATTCTCTAGCAAATCATCTGTATCGAATCAGTGATCACGATCATACAGCTAAGGTCTGTTACATAGTTTCGAATAAAACGTCTCTAAAGAATGCTTTGAATCTACATTGTACAGCAGAGCAGTGTAGTGATAACCTGGACCAGGTCGGAGTGGAAACGGAGGACCTGGAGTGGCAGTAATGCAGAGCACAGTTTTCTGTTACATCCCAGACTCTAATATGACCAGACATGATTGACAAACAGGAAGTTTACCCTATTGTGCTTATTGTGCCGAGTAAAAAAACAACCTTCACACACGTGTGTGTGTGTGTGTGTGTGTGTGTGTGTGTGTGTGTGTGTGTGTGTGTGTGTGTGTGTGTGTGTGTGTGTGTGCGTGTGCGTGTGTGCATGCGTGCGTGCGACCAATTGAAGGTATAATGTCCTGAATGAAATGGTCCGGAGAGGAGATCCTTTCAAAACAATCCTTTCTCTACTTACAAACATTAGGTGATAACTCCCTGTGAAAACATTACATTCCTCAGGCTCCTTTTGATCAGTTTTTTTATTGTGGTATGTAAATATGAACACATGCTGTGTCAAGATGATTAGTAAGCCAACATGGGTTTAGCCTTGATTTCCAACAGCACAGTCTAGATGATGTACCATCCACATCAACCATGCTCCAGAGCCAGTCTAAAGAAGGGGCCAGACAACCCAAAGGACATCCACATCAACCATGCTCCAGAGCCAGTCTAAAGAGTGGACCAGACAACCCAAAGGACATCCGCCTTCACCTCTGCTGCCTGGGTGAAAACATTCTGCCTATGAGATCTAATAATCCCACTAAAGAGCTAATTAGCCGGGGAAAGAGGGCCTTTTTGTTCTAATTAGGTTATCGCAGAGAGAGCGCCCATAATCAAGGGAGTAGGAAGATGTGGGCCGAGAAGAAGAAGCAGCATGAGCCAATGAGGCAGAAGAGGGACACTCACCCACTGGCCCACTGCAATTACCCCTCCAATCATTTATTTGGGTTACATACAGGCATTTCTTAGGTGTTTCTGCAGCCTCCAAATTTCTACAAAATGTTGTGTGGCTAAGCTCTTATGACAGCAACCACAACTGTGATTCACTGAAAGATACATATATATATTTTTTAATAAAGCCAACATGACAGAGAACGTCATGCAGTAGATGACTAGAAACTCCAAACCTGCCCTGTGGACAAACAGCATCATTCTTAACGACAAAATGTTTGTAACTGCTCTAAAAGTCACAATACTCCACTTGAACACAAACAAAAGGTTTCCTAAGCTTATCCATCTAAAATAAGCTGTTGAAAAATAACTCATACAGAAATGTGACACTGTGACACAGTATACTATAAAAGGCTATTGCTATTAGTTATTTTAGTTATGTATATATAAGCCGTTGAAAAATAACTGATAGTAATAGCCTTTTATAGTATATTTATACACACTTTGAAGAGTATTACAAAGTTGCAAAAAGCATACTGAAAATTCTAAAAGGATTGACAACAATATTTATTAATAATAATAACCAACGCTAGTACACGATTATTCCAGCTATTAAATACTGAAATGGCCAGTGGGACCTTTCTTTCACTGATCTTTTCATGGTTTACAGTGCTGCAGAAAGATGCTTAGGGCAGACAGAAGGGATGTTTTCTTGTGAGTCCTTCTAAAAGTCTAGACTGAACACAATAGATGACAGTGACTCTTCTGGGGACAAGAGTGGAAACAATCTGCTCAAAGAAGCAAGGCTTGAAAAATCTGTATCTTTAGTATTTTCTAAACACACTTCTTAACAGATAAACTTTCACACTGTGACGTTTTAACTGCTTTAATTATCCCTATTCTCGTTTGATTTTGAAAACTATTGTTTTGTTTAATTTCAGTTTTTCCCAATACATTTAGAGTGTTTTGGAAATTTACCATATAAATCTGTTAAATAATCTAATTCTATTCTCATGATAGCCTATGGGCTATACAGTATATCTACAGTATAGCTGAGGGCATGGGGACTGCAGTGTGGGAAAGGAAAATTAGCGCCTGGCCCAAGAGATGAATTTGATGGCTAATGTAAAACTAACAGACACTCATAAATCAGGGAAGAGGGGGAGAGTCCATGATGAGAGTTAATCAATACAAAGGCCGGGCTTTGCCACAGCACAAAATGCACCCCATTCATTCCGAGGGGACTTTGAGGGGAGACATCAGTCACATTAGAGCATGTATGGCACAAAGAGGAGGAAATGGTTTTGTCACACACACAAGCTCTCTCAAAGCTAGACTGGCTTTACTACTCTCTGGCCCTAAGCTGTGCTTTGATTTAGGTGAGTTTTCATGGACCAGACTGAAATTACAAACATAAAACATTAATATGAAACAGAAACAACAACTTAAACATCAAAGTCAAAATATTACTATATTCTAAGTAGTTCAACTATAACTAAATCTAATTGTGCACATTCTCCAGTCACCAATGCTTCCCTAATAACAATACCAAAACAAAGTGATAAATTGAAATACAAATGGAACATTTGCTAGCGGGAAATTATTCAATACATTAGTCAAACAGAGCCCTGTATTGCCTTCTGGCGAACATATTAAAGTTTAATATCTAATTATAAAAAAGGTGTGAAATTAAATATTTAGAAACTTTGAATCATTCAAGTACTATTTTGGAGACTCGATTGTAGTGTTAAAGTTGCTTCCGCAACTGACCTTGACAAACAAAGGTCACATTTGATTACCATTGCACACAGTGTGTGAGAGAGCACTAACCTGTTTAATAGCATGTTTCTCATAAATAAGCAAAAAGTAATCCTAGTTCCAATGACGTATTTAAAATGCACCAATAGCCTCTAAAAGGTCTGACTCTAAGCAGACTTTATAACCCAAGACATAGCTTAAAGTTAATGTGCATTTCAGAATGGAATGGTCCTTCCCTTGCTCCACCCCGTCCTCACAGCAAGCCACAGTCCGCCTCTCCCCCAGCCAGGCTCCTGACCCCTATTAGGCTTTTCACACAGTCCTCTCACACAGCAGTGGCTGTGGACACGCGGGGAGCCAATATGCCTCCATAATTGGGACAGCAGTGCGGCCACCATCCAAGGCCATTAATCCCTTCCACCTCGGCCAAGAGGACCCGCATGGAGATGGCAGGGTGCATAGTAATTGGACCTGAGCACCCTTGTCTTCCCCTACCCTCTTTACATTAATACACCCTCCTCGGGCTCTTTAGCCAAGGCTAAGGTGCAGTTTGGCAGCAGCTCCCTGCCAGTGTATCAAGTGCCCACGTCAGTTGGAACACACTGTAGCAGTAATCAGATTTATGAAGGGTAAATAATAAGAACAACAGATGAATAATTCAACTCAAAAAGAGTTGGAGCAGAGGTATGACCTGCCATTTCAATTAAACAGTATGCCTGGTGACCTCAAAGCAGAATAGAACCTACCCTCTTTATTTTAAGGTCCCCTTGGCCTGCTCCCTCTGCAGTGCCCAAAACAGGAAGAGTTCAATGGGAATCTTACACTGCCCAAAAACAATGTGAAAGGTTAGTTGAGAGACATGCTTAAGAATAGTGTTCCATCCAGGGCTCCAGATGAGCTGGTGTTGGTAGTTAGTGTGTGTCCAGGGGGCTGACAGAGAGCCAGGGCCGCTGTAGTATCCCCCTCCCACTGCTGTTTAGGACTGCCTCCTTTGGCTCCCATTACATGTGCTCCAGCTCCCACTCAATAGAAGGCTAATCACAGCGTGCATGCTTTGTAAATCTCCGTCCCCTTACTTTTCCTCAGCTTCTCATGCATCAAAATTTTGCCAAACCACCGAAAACTTTATTTAGTATCCAATGCATTTCAAATCTGAGATGGTTGATAATGATTTTGCGTCAGGAGCGCCCAGTGGAAAAGGAGTGAGCTGGAGAGAAGGGAATGGGACTAAATCAATAGGGCCGGCACATTCTCTCTTCCTGGCTGTGGCAGTGAAGGGGATCTATTATGAGGAAATCATGATTTATGTCGGCGGTGGAGGTGGACGAGGTGAGCAAGGGATGGAGGTGCACGTCAATAATGATGAATGCAGCCCTCCTCCTCTCTCCTCCCTCTCACACTCACCTCCTCCCCTCTCCTCCCCCTCACATGCCCACCCAGCCCCCTCACTCACCTCCTCCCCTCTCCTCCCTCTCACACTCACCTCCTCCCCCTCACATGCCCACCCAGCCCCCTCACTCACCTCCTCCCCTCTCCTCCCCCTCACATGCCCACCCAGCCCCTTCACTCACCTCCTCACCTCGTCTTTCATGTAGCTCAGTTGACTTCACAGCAGGACCCTGGACCAGGTACTCCTCACCCCCTCCCATCAGCCCAGTCCAGCTGCCCCTCCTCTCCCCAGATAGTGGTGTCTTCTGGTGCGTTCCTCATCCCGTGCAATCCGTCTGTGCGAGCGCTGGTTGCCACGCTGCCCATGATGGATTCACATCATCCAGAGCCGTGCGCCAAAAGGAACAAGGCAGTCACCTTTAAGCTGGGGTTGAGCAATCTGTCTTTGCCAAACGTTACACACACACACACACACACACACACACACACACACACACCATACCCCGTCCACATGCAAGCCCAACAGTGAACAACAGTAGGAAGGCAGGCTGAGGGAGAGAAATGTGTGGGAAAGGGAAGGAGATCAACTACAGCAGATGGAGATCAAAATGAAGCATGGAGAGGTGGGAAGACACTGACGTTGTACCCAGAATAACCCAATACCACCGCCTCACATTGTGGGAGATAGTGCTACAGAAACTTGTGAACAGTAATTATTTACAATCAACACAAATCACACCAAAAGAAACCAACTAATTTCTTTTAAAATCAATCATGGTCACAGTATACATTACTGATGCGGTCATATTTCTGAGGGAACTTTCTTGTGCAGGGGAATGTACGTGATGTAGAGGTTAGATAGAAGTAGCTCTGGCCCAGCACACAGACTGTGAGTGGCAGGGCAGGAGGAAACACCTGGGGACTCTGTCACCTTCCAAGCTTTTTCATTACAAGGTGCGCTATGCTAAGCTCCTGTATAAGACACAGAGCTGCATTGGGTGAAATCTCATCTCATGCTTTGTTAACAAAAGGCCCTTTTAATTTGTTTTATTGAATGGCCAGGCTTAAATGCTGAGGTAATGACTCACCTCAGCAGATTGCAACTATGCTGCTTCTACAATAGGCTACAACTAACATTTTATATATATATTCATATTTTTTCAAAGGCACATCAAAACCGTTAATACCCAGTAATAATCAACCCCATGAGGTTTTGTTTTTTAACCAGGTTCTGTGAGAGACCAACAGCTTTAGTGGGCCAAAGTGATTGACAGCTGTGATGGCACCTGGATATAATAGTTTACCAAAAAAAGGCCTTATGAAAAGTCAGAACATCCCATCAGGGACCTTGTTGTTGACTAAACTGCCAGCAACCTTTTTTTTAGCAGTGGTAGGAGGCCATTTCCTGAATAACTAGAGAGCTAGCATTAACTCTGATGGGACAAGTCACAAGGAGTGTCTGCTGGTGGAAAAAGAAGATAGGACAAATCATTGACTTCTCCCATAAAAGATGTAAACACTGCTTTCAAGGAAAAAAGTCTATTTTATAGTTTACAGACGATATTTCCTGATCTCCCAGCCATATGTTAGCGTAGAGGTGGCAGTGTCCCTGTTGCTTGACAAATAGCTGGAATAAAGCCTACTTAACATGCTTGGGTGCACCAGCGGCTGAGAGACACGGGGAGATCACCCCCCCCCCCCCCCCTTATTGCTGTATTTACTATCTGGCACACAGATCCAACCCTCTCCTGCTGCTAAGCTCTGGGCAAACAGGACGGTTCACCACAGTCATGGGCATATAGAATGGATTAGCTAGAGCGCCCCACCAAACACACTGGAAAACACTCACACACACACACACACACACACACACACACACACACACAAATACAGAAACATATCCTATTCATATTGATAGACTCTGAATACAGATGCCTCAATTTATAAACCGTTCTGAGCCAGCGTTTTGGGACAGCAAAGTTTTTTGTGTGTTTTGTGGCTATTTACTCCACCATAGATTTAAAATACAACTGTGATGATGAGGTTAAAGTTCAGAAGCCACCTTTTGTACGAGCGTGATCATTTTGGATGAGCCCTGCCAACGTTCCAACAATTTTGATAAATAGCCCCCCAATTTCTAAAAGTAAGGACTAAAAGTAATAGTCACCATACTTAATGATGTATTTTAACTTATCTTCCTTGAATTATTGATAAGTCTCTCAGGACTGCCATGCATATATTTTTGGCCAACTCCTCTCAGGGATTTCAATGGGCTTTAAGGGGAGCACTTGAGATTGGCAACTTCAATTTGTTAAATTACATTTGGTCCCTTAAAATAGAAGGACTACGTATGAAAAGATCTGCAAGGGCTTCACCAGAATACTGTCAAATGAAAGATAAAAGTTGATATTTGTTTTACTTAATTTCAGTGACACAGGATGTGATGCTGTTTTAAATGCAAAGGGCCGACATGTTACTGCACACAGAGAAGACCAAAGACACAACAATGTCTCGATTTTCAAAATGGGAGTTATGACAAAATTAAGAACATTTTCTAAATTAATGTTTGTATAAAAATGTATTTGTAGTCCATGCCAGTGGATGGAGGGAATAGTAAGGTGACAATGATGAAAAATAAAGAGGTGACGAAAGTCTGCCAGTCAGCCAGCCCAGTGGACTGGAAAACAATTCTAGAGGCATTGTCGTACGGGCAACTGACAAAAGGTCCTTCCAGAGGCGGGTACATGATCTAGATACTAATCAAACATCATTTACAGCTTGTTTTATTTGAGCCTCTTGAGACACCGTTCCCTCCTGCCTCTTTGCCATGGCAACCAAGGTCTCATTTCAAAGGTGTCATGCTGCATTATCATCTCACCGACTCAACCAGTTCCCCCGCCACACACACACTTCTTTCCCTTCCTGCACTCCAAACCTCCCTCCCACCCCTCCACTCACATCCCTCACTTTTCCCCAGCACCCTAGAAAAAAGGCTATCTCCCTCTATCTCCAACACACGCAAAGGGAAAAATAGGAACAGAGATTGATAAAGCACAAAGATAGAGGGAAGAGGAAAAACCTGCACATAAAAAAGACTATTAAACGTATAGAATAGTTAAGAACATCTATTCTCTCATTGCTACTGTGGAATTTGACAACAGACTTGGACCTGCATGGGCGGGGCATATTTTCTTAGTGAGAATTGCAAGCATTCATTTATTTACATTTTTGGACATTGTCTGCTGCAACTGTACCATCCAATACCGTTTACAAGAGTCCTCTTCCATTTAAGACAGCTCATACAACAGTTCACCTACAACCAGAGTAAACATGGTAACTTGTCATGGTAAAGTGATCACAGATTACAGACTGAGGCTTTATGTTTGTATTAAAGCTTTCATGAGAAAAAGAGTCATAGAGAACAGACTCCACAGATCTGCACTTCTTCTTTTCAAACCCCCTATCCATCCCCACAAAAAGAACACATCTTCTCTGTGAAGAAGATAGGATCCAGTAGCAAAGCCAAGTGCATGTTCTCTCCACATGAAAAGCTTCGTCGGTGTCCTATGTAGATGAGGACAGTGGAGGAAAGCAAATTTTAACTTGGTTGAACATGAAGAAGGCTTTGGGTAAGAAGAAGGAGAGTGCTATTTTGTTTATATGTCTCCAGTGAAGCCCCAGCCTCGCTGCACAAGATGGTGTCAGACAGCGTCTATGCCAACTCCCCTTGTAAATGGCCGGGGCTTGGCTTCTTTGTTTTGTGCCAATTGACTTCCTGAGGCTGCAATTTTCTGACAAGAAAAGCTGCAAGCAGTGCCACTGTGCTATGACACGCCTGCCTGCCTCAACGGCCTGAGCCACCCCCTCCACCAAACCCTTAGGGCTAGCAAATATGCAGATTGTACGATGGATGCCTGTGGCATAGGGGAAGGCAAGGAAGCTGGGAGAAAGGCAGGGAAACCCAGACAGAAGGACAGATCCATTTAGTCAGTAGGACAAACCCAGTTTGACCAATACAAGTCTGTGATCCAATACCATTGATTATCCTCTCACTGCTCCAGCATAAAAGCAGTCTGAAAGATGATTTCTAATATTATATGTAGAATATCTTCAAAAGCATGCCGCATTCAACTCAGGTGGAGCTCCAATAATCCAGTGAACCTCCTCCATGAGTCAAGGCCAGTCTGAGGGGTGGGGGTCACCATGCAGGGCGAGCGTCACCTTGACCTCTCCATTCCTGCTGCACACTGTGAGTAAAGCCATTCGTTTGGCCTCTACCTTGTGCTGCGCTGTGATATGCAAGCAAGGGCGCTTTAACCTGCCTAGATTCCATTAGCGAGCTGCCAGTTCTCCCGCTCCACTGTTTCCGTGGCATATTAAACAGATTAATAGAACGACGCTCCAGGGAGGGAGAGCGCCCTGTCAATCTCAGCTAAAAACACAAAAGCAGAAAATGAAAGAAGCCCCAGGCTGAACCGTCGAAGCTGATAAAACGGAGGTAAATCTCACATACAGGGAGAAAAACAGACAGATGGTAAATATTTATTCTCTCCACAAGTCGAGGGGAAAAGTCCAAACATGAAGGCCTAGCTATACCATAGCGCTGTGAGATCAGGGGGAAAGAAGAGCTCAGCTAAATGAATCACAACATTTCTCTTACGTAACTAATTGGCTCTTGCAGTTATGCTGGTCTTAGACTTTAATTGGACAAATGCATGAATGTTGAATTAATATCACTGTAGTAGGCAATGAATATCAGAAGCGTATCACATTCACAATCAAGATGTTGTAAAAAAAACAAAACTTAATATAACTGTGCATTAGTTGTGTGCTTTTTTTCTAGTGGCAAAATAACGTTTGCACAAAGGTTCATTTTAATTGAATGGACAGCAGCAAAATGGATATCACAATGTGCAATGTATCACACAACATTATCATAACCAAATTCTAAACCATACACCTATTACAAAATGTTTCCAATGAAGGACCACTATATAAATACAGTATCATTTACTCATCTCCATATCATTCTAGTGGTGAATCAAGTAGTTGGATAGGCTCTAGATGCAAAAGCTGAAGAAACTTTCCAAAGCCCTGCAAATCATTCCCTACACTAAAAAATCATATAATGGGTCATTACATTAAACCATCTCTTCTAATATCCTCCAGTCCCTTGCTAGCCCATACCCTGGGGCTGCAGGCGAAGGGAGGGACATCTAATGGTCTACTGTATTAGCGGGCTAATTGCCCTGTCGTGGTCTCTGTTGGATTGCGAGCAGGGCCCGCTTTAGTTTAATTGTGAACCGTCCCGTTTCATAACCCCTACTAAGGAGCTGGCCACCGGTGCGAGGAGTCAGGATTAAGTGTCAGAGGTGTTCCTAGTGGTGCATGGAGAGAGACGAAGCGCTCCGTAACCTCCATGACTTAGGGAGACACTGCCACCTGCTGGAACTCTCATAACTACTGTGGCCATAGACCCCACCCAGACCGCAATACCTGGCACTGGAGGAACAAACACTGTTTTCAGCTATGTTTTGTAAAATGCCCTGTTTTCTCAGACTTAACACACATATCAGTTATGAACTTGTCTACTACAATTTCTTTCCACATGGACTTCTAGATCCTCTACGTGGACCTCTCCCATTTCTTCCTTCTCTTCACAGACTGCGACATAGGACTTTGCCTCTAGCTCCACTTTTATTGTGTTATTCTTGTTGTTTGTAATTCCTCTCTAACAACAAAAGGAGATCATAAGGAACCCCTCTCCACAGATCATCACATCCTCCAGGGGCCCCTGTCTCTTTTAATTTCTCTGAGAACACAAGTCATTTATGGAAAAAGATGATCAGGGGATAAAAAACTAGCTTATGACCTTTATACTCATACTGAACTCATGGTTGACATGGAGGGAAAAATGGCAATCAGGCTAGGTGAAAGTGACACCCTTATCTGACATCGGTATAGGTCCCCTCAGAATTACAGAGGCCGTCATCTGTTAAGAGGTCATGTTGAGGAATGAAAGGATGAAAGGAAAATCATGCAAAATGACACTGTAAACAATTGCCGTAATTTATTGTTGTGAAACTGTTATAATTATAATTAAGTTATAATATTACTATGTAAAGTTTAGAAAGCAGCCATTGGACTTTCCATTTTAAGACAAATAACACATCAATACGAGGAAATTCTAGACATAAATTATCAAATTTTCTTAATACTCTATTAAATAACCATTAAATAAATTATCTAGGAAATACACGCTACCATCTTATTTTAACCCTTCAAAAGTATGGTGCAGCCATAGAGATAGAACACTATCTCTGTGGGTGCAGCAACCTTAAGTTAAGGAAAGAACACCCGTAGGGTTGATACTCATTAAAGGTTAGACACACAGCTGAATGCTTCTTTTGCCACACAGCTTAAACCAGATCTGCTCTGCTCTAGCCAAGCTGGTTACTTCTGAACATCACTAAATGTTCTAAGTCACCAGCCTGGCAAGAGCAGCACATTGCAGAAACATTAAATTAACATATTGGCGACCACAAACACACACCCTTACAATCAGGACCTGGGTTTTCAGGGAGTCATTTCAGGTTTGAAATGCAAGCACGACTTTGGTGAACAACCTAATTTTGCAAACCTTTGACCACTACATTGCATAGGCCCATATTGCTGTGGGAAAAAAAATTATTGTGTGCCAAGCTGTGAGTGAAAAACAACATTATGTGCTTAACGGCCACTCGTGCAAATGTTGTTTTCCACAGTTGCAGATCGGAGAGCTAAGGACTGTGCATTTTTGGAGAGTCCTCCAGGTATTCGCAATCAGAAATAATAACAGTATTTGTTGGCAGGCGCAAAAAGAGAAGTTGTAATGATCATGTTTGAACCCTGAGTTAAAGCACCAGGAATTCCCGTACCAATTCCACACGACTCCATTTCATTGAGATCCTCAAAAATGAATGTCTTTTTGAAAACTTTTTGAAATGTTTGACCTCTAACTATAAGTCGTTCCCACACAACACATGCAGAAAACTAGGTTATTTCTTGAGGAACATGCATTGCAATAATGAGAAAAATTATTAAATTATGTCTTTCCCACTTTTAAGTGGCATGCATGCAGTGCAATTTGTGTTGTTGCTTTCAACACATGCGGTACCATTTTTGTGCTGTTTTAAACAGACATACACACCTTTTAGGAGTGAGGCAGCAGCAGACATATGGGCCTGTCTTGTCTGTGATTAACACATGGAGTGAAGAGGACAAGCTGACACATCTCTGAAACCCTCGAGCAGATCCTCAACCCTTCTCAGTGTGGACCCGTCAACCGCGCCGTGGCGCCCAGGGAATTTACATTTTAATGGCTCGAGCTGCCTGGTGCCTCTGCATCAGAGTGCAAGCTCAGCCCAAACAGCAGGTGACCGCTCCCCCAGCGCTCGCTGCGACCCCCTGAGACAATGCGCTTCTCTTATCAGCCCAGGACCTACTGCTAGAGCACAAAGCAGCCAGCCACCGTACATTTCACAGCCACTGTTTGTACACTGGGAGCGGCCTGATTTAATCAGAGACATTGCGAAATCTACCTGATAACTATTCAAACATAATACTATAAGCAAGCTGGTAGCACACAAAAACAGGGGCAAGAAATTTGCATTGAACACAAAATCAGAGACAAGCACTGACACAAAATAAAAGCATAATTTCCCACATACAAACCTTTAAAAATACACTTGTCTTGAGAGATTTACTTTGCTGTCAACTTACCATTTAACTGAACCAGCCAGGCAGTGTCAGCTCCAGACCAGAAGTCAGCTAAAGGACTATCCCCAACCCCCCCAATCAATAAATATCCAGCATGCCAAAAGCAATCAAACCTAATTAACTGCGTGCATGTTGATGAGTGTGCAGAGCTTATCCAAACAGTTGGGCAAGCAGAGAAAATGTCCTGTGTTTCTATCTGTACCCATTGTACCTGGGGCACAATCAGAGAAAATGTCCTGTGTTTCTATCTGTACCCATTGTACCTGGGGCACAATCAGAGAAAATGTCCTGTGTTTCTATCTGTACCCATTGTACCTGGGGCACAATCAGAGAAAATGTCCTGTGTTTCTATCTGTACCCATTGTACCTGGGGCACAGAGAAAATGTCCTGTGTTTCTATCTGTACCCATTGTACCTGGGGCACAAGCAGAGAAAATTTCCTGTGTTTCTATCTGTACCCATTGTACCTGGGGCACAATCAGAGAAAATGTCCTGTGTTTCTATCTGTACCCATTGTACCTGGGGCACAATCAGAGAAAATGTCCTGTGTTTCTATCTGTACCCATTGTACCTGGGGCACAATCAGAGAAAATGTCCTGTGTTTCTATCTGTACCCATTGTACCTGGGGCACAGAGAAAATGTCCTGTGTTTCTATCTGTACCCATTGTACCTGGGGCACAAGCAGAGAAAATTTCCTGTGTTTCTATCTGTACCCATTGTACCTGGGGCACAATCAGAGAAAATGTCCTGTGTTTCTATCTGTACCCATTGTACCTGGGGCACAATCAGAGAAAATGTCCTGTGTTTCTATCTGTACCCATTGTACCTGGGGCACAATCAGAGAAAATGTCCTGTGTTTCTATCTGTACCCATTGTACCTGGGGCACAATCAGAGAAAATGTCCTGTGTTTCTATCTGTACCCATTGTACCTGGGGCACAATCAGAGAAAATGTCCTGTGTTTCTATCTGTACCCATTGTACCTGGGGCACAATCAGAGAAAATGTCCTGTGTTTCTATCTGTACCCATTGTACCTGGGGCACAAGCAGAGAAAATGTCCTGTGTTTCTATCTGTACCCATTGTACCTGGGGCACAAGCAGAGAAAATGTCCTGTGTTTCTATCTGTACCCATTGTACCTGGGGCACAAGCAGAGAAAATGTCCTGTGTTTCTATCTGTACCCATTGTACCTGGGGCACAAGCAGAGCGTCTTCCTTTGGCTGTGGCCGATATCTCCTTCAGAATCAAACCCATGCAGGACTTGTAAGCAGAATTTACATGTCTTGCTCCTTGATGTGTCATATTTCAGTTAAACTATGCCATGTTAAACGTGCAGGGGAAAAAGCATTCATGCTTTTAAGATGAGGGGAAGTGTTTTATTTTTTTTAGGTTTTTCAATGCTCTTATCTAGCATATGGTCCAGAGGATATAGTCAGGGACGTATTAGTTTAAACTGCTTTGAGCTTACAGATTGAGCAAAATACAAAACTTGCCTCATAAAACATTTTTTATATATATATAATGTATACAGTATGTGTCTGTATACGTATACATATATATATATATATATACATACATACATACATACATACATATATATATACATATATATATATGTAAATATACCTGTATACACACATATACACATACATATATATACATATACTGTATATACACACATATACATATATATAGATATATATATGTATATATCTATATATGTATGTATATATACACACATGCGTATATCTATATATATATATATATATGCATATACACACATGTATATACATATACACACACACACACACACACACACACACACACACACATATATATATATATAAATATATAAATATATATCAAAAACATTTATACAATTATTTTCCACAATTAATTCCTGTTTTGCTTTCATTCAAATACACCAGGCAAACCCAGATCAGTGTAGTTTAGTGCAAATCCAAAATTATGTCTATGTGTAATGAAACACAAATGTGCCATGAACCGTTTCAAGTAGCTTTAATCGTGGAGTTGAACAGGAAGGTCCACAGTGATCAACTCACGACACTCATAGATGGCTACTTCCACGCGATGAAAGAAGAGAGTGCAATAAAATGCCTAAAAGAGAACAGGGAAAGTACAGAGAATAGAAGAAGGGGGATGAGCCAAAACATTATGACATACTTTTTATTTATTTTGAAGTAGTTGTGTTTAAAAAATACCAGTACCAGTAGCTACAGAGATGTTAAGGGAGTCGACACCAGGATGCAGGTTTCTTCGAGCGGGGATGGTAAGAAGAAAATTGCACTGTTGACACAACTCCAGGGACAAGCCTTTTCCTTCGCCACCTAGGGAAACAGAATCCTCGTGATTTAGTGAGATCAGTTTTACTAAAATCTTTTTTTTATTCACATTAAGTTACATGGTTATTTATTATTACATCTGAAGTGACATTTTAAAATTGCATTAGATTTATAAATTCACATTTGTCTCTGCAAACACAAACATTTAGGCTAATGTCTTTTCAATCAATATTTTCACAAGCCAACTATACTACGCACTCTCGAAGTAGACCGCCTACAAAGCAATATTCCTCATGAAGCAGAATAAGTGCATGAAAACTGACAGATAAATAATCTGTAGGACAATTCAATGAAATTGCAGGCTACATTGTAAGGTTAACAAAAGCTATTTTGGGTCAGAACACACGAAAATGCCCATTAAACAAAATAGATGGCATTATTGTTTTAATAATCAAAACCCAAAATTAACAAATCATACACAATGGCAGACAGATCTGGGGATTTAATAATAACATAGTACTTGCTGAAACATAATTTTCAGAACCTTTAGCAGGCATTCCTTAGTCACAGATAGACAGATTCCAAGCAGGTTAATATGGTCCCAAATTTCACTTATAATGTTCAAGGGCTTATTTAAGATGAAAAAAACACAACAAACAAATTAAACTTTAAAAAGTGTAAAGTATATGATATCCTAATGAAGTCTGAACTCAAACTCGTAGAAATCATAAGATGACTGAATGAGACAAAATATTCTGCCATGTTTAAGAAAAGAATTAGTAGGAACGGGCAATTGTAGGGCCTTTTGACTTGCTACGTCAAAACAGTCACACTACGAACAAAGAGAAAAAAGAAATGGTGCTTCAGTGGCGGTTTATGAGCATGCTGTGGCAGGGACAGCCCTAAAACATACCAAAATAGTACGGTGGACTGGAATAAAAGTTGTAGAATGCTAAATACTACAAAACAAAGTACCAGAATAGATATATAAGCAAAAGATTTTTAAAAATCCAAATATCCAAAAATCCAAATATACTGTTATAATATATAATAATATCAAATTATACCTAATAATCGAATCACAAAAAAAGACTTATATTGCCAATAAAAAAAAATCTAATCAGTTCTAAATTTGTCAGCTCTACAACTAATTTTACCTGGAAATAAATCAATATTTCTCCTTTTATTTAGTTTAACTGCCATACCCTGGTGGTGAATGAGAGTTGTTTCTGGAAAGTATTTAAGGTATATTCCTTATAGGTTGCCTAAACCTTCTCAGGTCACTGATTATTGTTAATTTGTTAATATTTTACATACATTTGTGCACTCCTACATGTCTAAAGAAAAGTCCTAGACTGAAACCTCAACCTTAATAAAGCTACTCAATGGTCTGTCTGTGACCAATACAGGGCTGAATCCTTACATCAGAAACAGAAGAAAAAAGGTCATGAGCTAGTTATCCTTAAGCTTTATTGCTTTACTCAACACACACACACACACACACACACACACACACACACACACACACACACCAGCAGCAGAAGTCATTCTAAAGTAGTACTTAGTTTCACAAAATAGAAGTGTTCATTTCTATAGAGCTCTTGCTAATTTGCAGTTAGCTTCCAATGAGCGAAAGGTTTTGTTCTCACATGAAAAAAATTCAACTTTAATAAATACATTCATAAATCACTGATAATTCAATATTTCCATATTTCAACAGTTAATAACATAATTTTGTCATTTTGGTGGTCATCGAGCTTTTGAGGCTGTAGCACCTAAATCTGTGGAATACTCTGCCCACAATTTTAAGGTCTGTTGTGAGTGTGTAAAGATTGGATTCACGACAGTTTTTTCTGTGGATTCTTTTAAAAGCCAGCTAGACATATCTGTTTAGGCAGGCATTTGGGTAATTTTAATGCACTAGGTCCGCATTTTATGTATTTATTGTCTATTGGTTATTGTTCATTTTTTTGTGTTTTGTGTTTTTAGTTGCGTGTATAAACATGTATTGCCCTGTGATAGACCGGCGTCCTGTCCAGGGTGTACCCCGCCTCTTGCTCTGTGTCTGCTGGGATAGGCTCCAGCCCCCCCCCGCGACCCTGCATAGGATAAGCGGTATAGCTAATGGATGGATGGAGTTGCCTGTATTATTTTTTAATACAGTGATTTTTTGTTTTATTCGTGTAAAGCACTTTGTGACTTTTGTCTGTGAAAAGTGCTATACAAAAAAACTTTATTTACTTACTTACATTATTCTTCACATTTCAGTAACCAAATTACAGTTACTGAAAATTAAAAAAGGGACTTTACTCGTTACTGTTATTTTTCCCAGTTTGCCGAATATCTTTTTTGCCTCGTCACGGTCACTCTTTACTGCTTATATTTATGTAATTTCTGTAGTGCAGTTCGGTAGCTCACTGTTCTACACTGCTCAAAAAAATGTAAGGAACACTTTGAAAACACATCAGATCTCAATGGGAAAAAAATCATGCTGGATATCTATACTGATATGGACTGGGTAATGTTTTAGGGACGAAAGGATGCCACATCGTTTGATGGAAATAAAAATTATCAACCTACAGAGGGCTGAATTAAAAGACACCCCGAAAATCAACGTGAAAAAATGATGCGGCAGGCTAGTCCATTTTGCTGAAATTCCATTGCAGCAACTCAAAATGGTACTCAGTACTGTGTATTGCCCCCATGTGCTCGTATGCATGCCTGACAATGTCAGGGCATGCTCCTAATGAAACGACGGATGGTGTCCTGGGGTATCTCCTCCCAGATCTGGACCAGGGCATCACTGAGCTCCTGGACAGTCTGAGGTGCAACTAGGCGGCGTTGGATGGACCGAAACATAATGTCCCAGAGGTGTTCTATTGGATTTAGGTCAGGCAAGCGTGGGGGCCAGTCAATGGTATCAATTCCTTCATCCTCCAGGAACTGCCTGCATACTCTCGCCACATGAGGCCGGGCATTGTCGTGCACAATGAGGAACCCAGGACCCACAGCACCAGCCTAGGGTCCGACAATGGGTCCAAGGATTTCATCCCGATACCTAATGGCAGTCAGGGTGCTGTTGTCTAGCCTGTAGAGATCTGTGCTAGGGATGTGCGCGACTAGTCGACTAGTCGGTTAAACGTTGCTGCCATTGCTAGTCGGCACCAGAAATACTAGTCGGTTAAACGTATTATTATATTTATGTACTTATTTCAATTACATATTGACATAACTTGCACTGAAACGTGTCTTCCTAGTCAAATGTTTCTATTTCAAACAAACATCAGTTACTAACGTTAACAGTGCTGGCCAAAAAAATGCGGGAAAAAACTAAACACATTCAACTGTTAAACCAGCAAGGAGGAAAGTGGGACAAATAACGACGGCACGTAAAACCAGCGTAGTTTGGCAGTGCTCTGATCGTCTAGATAATTGGAATGAGGGAATAAGGTTGCATTGTGGGCTGTGTCAGAATTAACTTGCATGTATAGTCACTAGACCGGAGCAATGCGCAACCACATTCAGCATGTGGACGTTAACCTGAAAATAGAGAAGGCTGCTAGTTCTAACCAAACTCTGCACACACATCATGACATCGTTTATCGCCCCAACCCGCAGACGCTATGATTACGCTCGCCTAACTACTCATTCAATGTTAACAGCCACGGATTGGAATTTTGCTGCTGATCTATATAAAAATGTATTCACATTTCAAACTTCAGATATTATTTTCGACCTAAGCAATGTCTTCAGTGTAGGGTTATTTTCGACACACTATCAAAACAACGTGGCGCTGTCTTTCAGCTTGTCACATTAACTTTTCGTCCATTCCCTCGAGCTAGGTTAGATTGAGCGTTCGAAAAAGGCTATTGATGAATCATGGAGGGGTTAACGGCGGCGAAAATGATAAAATACAATACATTTTGGTTTGTTTATGTATTGCAGTTCATGGGCATTATACATTAAAGAGATTTTATTAAATGTTTGTTCTTCATGGTTTAGCGTTTTTTGGTGAATATCCCAAAGAATTTTGGGGACTTTTCTGACTGTTTTCCTAATTTTAGACTAGTCTAAATTTAAACTTCCGTTTAAACGTCAAGGAAATTAGTCGCTAGGAACATCCCTAGTCTGTGCGTCCCTCCATGGACATGCCTCCCCAAACCATCACTGTATATCTATCTATATCTATATATAAATATACATATATATATACATATATATACAGTATATACATATACACTCACTGGCCACTTTATTAGGTACACCAGTTCAACTGCTCGTTAACGCACATATCTAATCAGCCAATCACATGGCAGCAACTCGATGCATTTAGGCACGTAGACATGGTCCAGACGACCTGGTGAAGTTCAAACAGAGCATCAGAATGGGGAAGAAAGGTGATTTAAGTGACTTTGAATGTGGCATGGTTGTTGGTGCCAGACGGGCTGGTCTGAGTATTACAGAAACTGCTGATCTATTGGGATTTTCACGCACAACCATCTCTAGGGTTTAAAGAGAATGGTCTGAAAAAGAGAAAATATCCTGTGAGCGGCAGTTCTCTGGGCGAAAATTCCTTGTTGATGCCAGAAGTCAGAGAACGGCCAGACTGGTTCAAGATGATAGACAGGCAACAGTAACTCAAATAACCACTCGTTACAACCAAGGTATGCAGAAGACCATCTCTGAACGCACAACACGTTGAACCTTGAAGCAGATGGGCTACAGCAGCAGAAGACCACACCGGGTGCCCCTCCTGTCAGCTAAGAACAGGAAACTGAGGCTACAATTGCTCACCAAAATTGGACAATAGAAGATTGGAAAAATGTTGCCTGGTCTGATGAGTCTGAATTTCTGCTGCGACATTCGAACGGTAAGGTCAGAATTTGGCGTAAACAACATGAAAGCATGGATCCATTCTGCCTTGTATCAACGGTTCAGGCTGGTGGTGATGGTGTAATGGTGTGGGCGATATCTTCTTGGCATACTTTGGGCCCCTTAGTACCAATTGAGCATCGCTTAAATGCCACAGCCTACCTGAGTATTGTTGCTGGTCATGTCCATCCCTTTATGACCACAGTGTACCCATCTTCTGATGGCTACTTCCAGCAGGATAACGTGCCATGTCACAAAGCTCAAATCATCTCAAACTGGTTTCTTGAACATGACAATGAGTTCACTGTACTCAAATGGCCTCCACAGTCACCAGCTCTTAATCCAATAAAGCACCTTTGGGATGCGGTGGAATGAGAGATTCGCATCATGGATGTGCAGCCGACAAATCTGCGCCAACTGTGTGATGCCATCATGTCAATATGGACCAAACTCTCTGAGGAATGCTTCCAGCACCTTGTTGAATCTATGCCACGAAGAATTGAGGCAGTTCTGAAGGCAAAAGGGGGTCCAACCCGTTACTAGCATGGTGTACCTAATAAAGTGGCCGGTGAGTATACGTATGTATGTATGTATGTATATATATATATACACATACACACACGTGTGTGTGTGTGTGTGTGTGTGTATATATATATATATATATATATATATACATACGTACATACATACATACATAAAATAAAAATTAAGTCAAAGAGAACAAACCAGGGGTAGGCTAAGGAAAACAAGTGTGTTTTGAGCCGGGATTTAAAAATGTTAATGGTGTCAGAGTTCCGAATCACAGGGGGAAGGGAATTCCAGAGAATGGGAGCAGCAGCACTGAATGCTCTGTCCCCCATGGAAAGGAGTCTGGTTTTGCGGGTGGTGAGGAGACCAGAGGTAGGAATGGGCTAGTCCATGTATATTTTTATAGGTGAGAAAGTAAAACTTCAAAGGAAATGCGAGATTTTATGGGGAGCCAATGCAGATGAAGAAGAGTGGGAGTGATATGTTGCCAGGGTTTAGCGCGAGTTAGAATCCTGGCAGCAGAATTCGGTACATACTGGAGCCTATCCAGGGCTTTATTTGATGCCCCGAATAGGACACCATTGCAATAATCCAGGCGTGAGGTGACAAACGCGTGAATTCATGTTTCAGCAACTGCATCATTTATTAATGGTCTGAGTCTGGAGATGTTTCTCAGGTGGAAGAAGGTAGACTTGGTGACAGTTTTTATTTGAGGTTCCATGGAGAGGGTGGAATCCAAGACCACACCAAGACTTCTGAACTTGACAGAGGAGCAGATAGAGGAGCCGTCAATAGTGAGGACCACATCACCAACCTTTTTGAGCAGAACCTGTCTTTACTATTGAGCAACAAATGTTGGGACATCCTGGATTTTATTTCAAGTAGGCAGTTTGTGAGTGAGGGGTTAGGGAGGTTTGTGTTGGGCTTGGTATGTATGTAGAGCTGGGTATCATCTGCATAGCAGTGGAAATTGAGTCCATGTTTTCGAATTATTTGTCCCAGAGGAAGCATGTAGATAATGAATAGGATAGGTCCCAGAACCGAGCCCTGCGGTACACCCTGGCAGACTGGTGCAGGGGAGGCCTGGGCCGTTCCTAGAGCCACTTGATGGTACCTGCCAGACAGGTATGACCTGAACCATGCATGGGCAGTGCCAGTGACGCCCAGGAGCTATCCAGGCGGTCTAGGAGGTTTTTGTGACAGACGGTATCAAAGGCTGCCGAGAGGTCGAGAAGGATCAATAGAGTTAGGTTGCCAGAGTCAGCTGCCAGGAAAATATCATTGATGACCTTGACCAGAGCTGTTTCTGTGCTGTGTTTAGCCCGGAACCCAGATTGCATAGGTTCATACAACTCATGATGAGACATAAGGGACTGTAGTTGAGCAGCTACAGTGCGCTCCAGGATTTTGCTTAGGAATGGAAGGTTAGAAATAGGCGGATAGTTATTTAGAGACTCCAGGTTCAAACCCTGCTTTTTAAGGATAGGGGTGATCACAGCCAGCTTAAGCTCTGGAGGGACAGAGCCAGTCCTGGTGCAGGTCTTTACAATGTTAACAATGAGGGGACACCGAGTTGGCAGACAGGTCTTGACTAGGGAGACAGGCATAGGGTCAAGTGTGCAGGTAGATGATTCCGATCGAGTGACCAGAGCAGAGATAAACGCTCATCAACAGGCTTGAAAGTGTTGAGGTTGCATTTAACAGGAAGGGGCAAACAGTTGTGTCCACTGGAGGATACAACCAGTAGTGGATACAACCAGCAGCGGAATAGCTGGCATGGATGAAGGCTGGAGCTGGTTATGAATAGCTTCAACTTTCAATTGGAAAAAATCCAGGAACCTGGTGCAGACTTCCGTAGACCCCAAGAGGGAGGAGTTATCCAGTGCACGCAACAATTTGTTGATTGTGCTGAACAGCTTTCTAGGATCAGTTTTGCCGTTATCAATGAGATCAGAGTAATATTTGTTTTTGGCCTGATAAAGTGCATCCTTATATGCTTTGATATGGTCTTTGTAGATCTCTACATGAACAGTGAGACTCGTTTTATTTTTTTAAACGTCTTCCCAGCTGGCGACCTTTGGCCTTCATAGAACGAAGCTTGAGGTGCACCAGGGAGCAGGTTTGGAGAATGACACATTTCTTGACTTGAGGGGAGCAAGTGAGTCCAGGGTAGAAGAGAGCTGGGTATTATAATGTAGTAAATCGTCATCAACAGAGGAAGTTAGAGGCAGGGGGAGGTTTTGCAATTCGAGTTTTCTTACAAGGGCAGCAGTATTAATATTTTTGATATTTCAATAGATAAAGGACCACTGCTCTCGCCTCCTTATGGCCGGGATTTTAACATCAAAGAGTATAGCTTGATGATCGGAGATGGTAAGATCCAGGCCACAAAGGTTGGAGGGGCCAGGGCCAGTGGAGCACACCAGGTCTAGAATATGGCCTTTATTATGAGTGGGGAACTGAACATGCTGAGTTAGATTAAAACAATCAAGTAGGGCACGAAATTCCACAGCAAATGCAGAGCTGCAGGAATCCACATGGATGTTAAAGTCACCTAACAATAAAGTAGATGTCGACATGGCACAGACACTAGAAAGTACTTCAGACAGCTCATAGAGAAACACAGAACATGTTTTTGGAGGCCGGTAGACAAGCACCACTTGCGTAGCTGGAATGCCGACCAATTGAAATGCAAGGCGTTCAAATGACGTCCCATTGTTGACGGAAATTAGCTTAATCTTGAAGTCAGTACGGTGAAAAACAGTGAGTCCACCACCCCGCCCTAAAAATCTAGGCTTTTGCAGGTACACGTAGCCAGGAGGGGTATCTTGATTCAGCAGCACAAAGTCGTTAACTTGCTGCCAGGTTTCCGTTAAGACACAAAGTCAACTTCATGATCCGTGACAACCTCATTTATGAATTAGAGCCTTGTTGTTGAGCGAGCGTGTATTAAGCAGCCCAAACCTGTTAGTGTTGTTATGGGTGGGGGACGAGATTGATGCCAAATTACTAAGAGTTAACGAAGGGTGTTAGATTGTTCGGATTAGCACCAACATGTGTGGAACTTCTACTAGAAGTGCGTTGGTTACAGATGCGCAATTTCGTCCTGATGGAGGGAATGGAGTGCTCCGACTCTGAGGGAAAAAACAATCGCCCGGAACCTCTGTGGACGTAGCTGGGTCGGCGACGCAGTCCAAGTTCCTTGATTAATGAGGAGCAGGTCGGAGTGTTATAGTTATTAAAACTATGCAGTTGATAGATGGAGTACTCTCGTGCCATGCCAGGCAGAGAAGATGCAAGCTGCAATTACCGGCCCGGTAAGCAGAAACAAGCTGTAGTCCAAGACGAGGCTAGCCTGTCATCCTAGCAACGACAATATCAAATCCTCAACGATGGCTAGCTAACCAAAATTAGCTAGGAAAAAAGCTTTAGGTGTCCCTTCGGGTAAAAATAGCAAGAAAAAACAAAACTTTTAGATTTGAATATAAAATAAATTAGGACAAATGTAACCAGCATAAAAGAAAGAAAATAAAATTATGCTCAGATGATAAATCTGATCAAATGCTGTGGAAAAGCGACGAACAAACAACGCCAGCGTCCTCTTCTTACAGCGTCGCCAAAGCAACAATCTGAATGAATGGCCACAATATAGACAAAGGGTGTTTGTTACCAACGTTGTGTAGTTAGCTCTGTAGCTCCAATGCTATAGTACAATAGACAAATTAAAATCTAAATAACGTGTTTGTTTATCCATATATTATGATAGAATATGATGTTTCATCATCTTGAGGCCGAATTCGGCCGTGGCGTGCACCACAATTCGAACAGACTGCGAAACTACCGATGCAAAGCGCAAGCTTTGCAGCCATTTGCAGCGCTTCCAGGTGGTTTACGGTGCTCAGCAGCCGGTGTAAACCCGCCGTCAGTCCTAAAAATTGTGATGAATTGGTCAATCCCGAGTATAAATCGACCCCCCAACTTTGAAGTTTAAATTTTGATGAAAATTTCTACTTATGCACACGCAAATTTGATATATAAAAAATTATTTGCACTTTTGTAAGCTGCTTTGCCAATATTGTCTGTGTACAGTCATGCCGATAAAGCATTGAATGGAATGGAATGGAATGGAATGGAATTGAATTGAATTGAATTGAATTGAATTGAATTGAATTGAATTGAATTGAATTGAAATATTGGAAACCACAGCACCATACCCATGAGCAGCAACGTAGGCATGGTCATCTGGAAATCAGAACACTGAATGACAGGAACTGGAGAGGATGCAGCTTCAGCTCCCACTGTGCCAACTACTTGCCAGCCATCACTCTTCTTCACCTGTATACAGTACAGCCAGAGCAATTGCAAAACTGAGGCCTAAATCTTCCAATGAATAACAGCTATTACAACCTTCTTAAAGAGGAATATACTTTACCTTGAGCAAATCTGCCAGGTTTTCATAGCCATACACACCCATTATCTCCATCACACCCGAACTGGCCTTGCTCACCACTGGGGTTAATGGACAGCTGAGTAGGAAAATTTAAAGGTCTAAGTAGTTTACAAGATTAGCATGTAACGTCAACTTTGTGATTTAAACATTATTTATGTATACATGTAGTAACTACAGAAATAAGAAATATATATTTCAAATGATAAAACCAAGTTAAATGGGGGTTGATGGACAGCTGAGTAGGAAATACTATAGTAATAGTCAAAAGGTCTACACAATAATTATGGGATACCTCAGGGCTGAAAGACTTGCTCTGGCAATGACATACATTGGGGAATCAAACCAATAGTGTTCTGTTATTTTGTTTGAACTACACATTTTTGACACAGATGAATAAACACTTGACATTGTTAAAACATATCCTGCTGAAATTGTTAGCGAATTAACATACTGCTAACTTTTTTGAAATCATAAAATATCTAACCAAGTTGTGTACTAAAAAGCATTAGGTGAAAAGATAACAGTCGTCATAATAACCCATTAAGTGATAGAGCTTTAGTACCTGTTCCGGAGACTGCTGGCCACTCTGTCAACTCCCAGGAAATAGGCTGAGCGGAGCACTGCACCTAGATTCATTGGGTCCTGAACTCCATCCAGCACCAGCCAGATGGGGGTTTTGTCACCATTTTCAGTGAGGGCTTTTGAGACCCTGTCATTCGGGAGATAGCCTAGAGGACTGGCCTGTAAACACAAGCCCTGGTGGACTTGTCCAGAGGCCATCCTATCTAGCTCCTTCTTACTGACCCTCTGGACCGGCACCTCAAGCCTCTCGGCCTCTTTGCACACCTGCCGCACGGCTGGTCTTTGCGTCGCCTCACCTTCTTTTACAAACAATTTCCAGATCATCCTCCTGCCCTGAGTCAGAGCCAGCAGACAGGGAGACACCCCAAACACGATCTCATAATTATTACCTTCCTTTGAATCCTTGGTTGTTTTATTTGCAACCTCCCGCTGCTCGGAATCTTCAAGGCTAAGTTTTCGGAGCTCAGCAGACACTTTGGCATCTCTTTGTACCACAAATTCCTTCCTGAGGACTGGGTGCTCTCCCCTGCTCATCTTGTTACTGTTAATCTGCCGTACAGGTGCCACTCTACATTTCCTCGGGCTGTTTGTGGAACGTTCAGAGTTTATGTCCTTCTGCCATGCATTACAATTAGCCTTGCCGATAGAACCACTCTGTTCTATTGCCCTTTCAGGTTTGGCGAAAGTACCATTCCGCCTTTCCAAGAGGAGACTCCCGGTGCAATGATAAAATGCTGCGCACACTCTATTATCTGACCTTGGGAAGAGTATTCTCTCACTGTTTAAACAAATTGACTTAATCTGACCGGCAATTCTCCATGAATTCATGTTAAGGACACGAGAGCTCATGAGAACCATAACTTAGACTCAGAGCAACACAACTAATTCAGTCAATACGGAGATATTAGGTAGTTCCACCATTACTAACGTTATCGTGGAAGTCCTCTTAAATGATAATGTCAGTACAGTAACGTCACGCACATGGTTCACAATCTCCTAAAACTAAACATCAAAGTTGCAAATACTGGAGTGGCCAATCCACATCTCTTCCCATGCGCAGCCATAAACATACATACATGTGCGCGCAGCCCCTCAGCAGGAAGTAAGCATAGATTTCTTCGTTGGTTTAAGCGTGAAGCTATTGTTAAATGAAACAGCACCACCTAGTGCTTACATGTTGTCACTTGCACCTTGCTAAAACCCAAAGAAGTATACCAAATCATCTCACTCGTCTTCTTACCTCACTACGTATTTACCGTTCCATTTTTCAAATTGCACAACTTGGGCAAGACACTAGGTAAAACCCAAACAGCCAAACATAATCAAGGAAGCCCGGTCCTGAAATAAAACAAATTAAGGACCAAGGGGTCCTTACATCATGAAGTAAAAAAATTGAAGTAGGGATGCTTTGACAGGAGAAATTAAGGATTGTAAGAATTAGGAAGAAAGATGGGGCAAAGCAGTTCAAAGTTATTTTCATGTCGAATGACTCAGTCAGGTCTCAAATTGAAGAATCCATTAAGTTATTTTTATTTAATGCTTTACATTATATGTTGTTTCACTGAAAACTAATTATATCACTTAGGAAAACTATGAACTAACACAGCTACTATTTTTTTTATATAATTGACAGATGAGAGCTGAGAGACTTTGAGTAGCCTTTATAACGAATGCAGCAAAAGTAACTGAATATTGCGTAACCGTAGCACTAACATTCCTTTTACTGATGTGTATGTGTTGAGCAATGCAGACTACAGGTACAGGTCGTTCCCATGTCATGGCTGTGTACATATTTGGTTCTCTCACATGAGAACAACAATTTTTCATGGTTTAGCATCGTCTTACATTTTTGGGGTCCTGGGCAAGCATGGTCCGTTTTGCAGCATATTCCTAGTGCAGCTGTACTGAGTATTGAGTAACAAAAACATTCAAAGCCAAAAAATAGCATTTGCCAAGCCTTGCTGTCAAAAAGGGGTGAAGTTAAAGCACACTGGCATTCAAAATTCTTCATTTGATATACAGTGGCTTGCAAAAGTATTCAACCCTCTTGAAACTTCAGATCAGATGTGTGGATTACAAGTGACGCATTGAGATTTTGTTCTGTTTAATATTTTATTTAAAAAGACTACCCTCAAAATGTATTATTTAAAAGTGACATTAGTTTTATATTAGAAAATAAATAAATAACTGAAATATGCTGTTTGCATAAGTATTCAACCCCTGTGCTTACACAAATTAAAAATATTGCCCTAACGTGGACACTGTAGGCCTTACAATTGGCCTCACTTGTGAAACATTAGAATAGCTCACATTTTTGGGATAAGAGAATGACCCAGCTAAGATGTGGGACAAGGTTTTGTGGTCTGATGAGACAAAAATAGAGATGTTTGGCCAAAATTCAAAGCGGTGTGTGTGACACAAACCTAACACTGCCCATGCCTCAAGAAACACCATCCCTACAGTGAAGTATGGTGGTGGCAGCATCACGCTGTGGGGATGCTTTTCAGCAGCAAGGACTGGACCTCTTGTTAAAATGAAAGGAAGAATGGATGGAGCAAAATACAGGGTGATATTGCAAGAGAACCTGCTTCAGTCTGCTAAAAAACTGAAGCCTGGGAGAAACTACACCGTTCAGTAGGATCCCAAGCATAAAGCCAAAGCAATACAGGAATCGTTTAACAGCAAAAAGGTTAACGTCCTACAGTGGCGAAGTCAAAGTCCATATCTCAATCCTGTCGAGAATATGTGGCACTGTTTGAAAGTTGCGGTCCACAAGCGTCATCCAACTAACCTGGAGCAAATCTGCCAAAGAATGGGCAAAAATAACTCCTGAACAGTGTGCAAAGCTGGTAGATACTTACCCCAAAAGACTTAAGGCTGTTTTTGGAGCAAAACGTGGCTCTACCAAATACTAATGTGTAGGGATTGAATACTTATGCAAGCAGCATTTTTCAGTTTTTTCTTTTCTTTAAAAGATCTGATGGACAATTAATTTTGGCATTGAAAATTTACTGTTAGAGTATATGAGTTTTCTATAAAAATACTGACAGGAAAAATTGGTATAAATATAATTTGTAATCCAGACAAATGTGATAAATTAAGGTTGTAGAATACTTTTGCAACCCACTGTATTTAGGCAACAAGAAGGGCGTTCGTAAATAAATTGGGATTGTTATGAAATGCAAATAAAATTAATGAAAAAGATGAATTAGTTCCAATTGTTTAATATGTACGTAGGCTACGCTGCAAAACGTTTACACTACTAATTCCACATAGTAAAAAAAATAACCTCCCAACCTTAGGAATGCACTTTAACTATATTGTTGGGAATACATAAAGTGAAACTACTCCCCCATGGATAGAGGAACTGAATTAAGAGGGGTCGGACCTGTATCATTTCAATAGGCACTTAATCAACTAATGAATGAGCATTCAAAGAGTGCTGGGCCAAAGTTCACAGGTTTGCATACACCCTGTTTTACGCTTAAGAAACCTGTGTGACTGGTCTGGCTAAGTTCCCTTCACTCAGACTTCTCAAAAGATTAATTGTTAAAGCTTTTCACGACTGTTGATGTTCTTCATATGTAGGTCAGTGTTTCTCCCCAGATGTTTTTTATTTTATTTCAATACATTATTTAATAATAATAAAAATAATAATAACAACAACAGTATCTATTGCCAATCTTTTATCAACCCACAAACTAATACAGTGACATTGAAAACGTTTCACACATACTCTCATCAATCTCAATTAGCACAAATTATTATAACTAATGACCTGGACAAACAACATTCAAACAATTCAGGTACAAGTATTTAACACACAGAATATTAACTTTTTTAACATCACCACCATTTTACATCAGCATCCCTAAAGTCCCTCATGCATGTGTCAATGTCCATACTAGCATTATAAGTACTGATGGAGTTATAGTAAAAATAAATAATTCAAAACAAATTGGACTAACAGATTCACCAGATTGGGAGCTTCAGTTGCTCAAACAAGTTTCCTGGCCACTATGCCAAATATAGACAGAAGTTGGGCATCAAGACTAGCTGTGGAAATTGACAATGAATGCAACAAAGTAACCTACCAACAGTAAAATGAACACTATACCTCATAGATTTGGTTCTTTATAGTTCAAATTCTGTTCTTGATAGTAACACCAGCAGGTCAAAAGAATAGGCCTTCAAACATATGTTTCCATAGCATTACTGTACTTTTTACATCAGAAAATGATTGTCAAAGAATGATTCTGTCCAGAAGCACTGCTGTTTCTACTTTAGGACAAGCCAGTCAGCCTCTCACTGACCTCCCACAGTCTCTTGGCCACAGCATCATCTTTTGCCTTGGCACTCACCTCCTGCACAGAGCAGCAAGTGAAGTAGCGCCCGCTCAGGTTCTCAATGCCTTTCTGGAGGGCACAGTGGAGGGTGGTCTGGGCCCCCGCCTCGGGATCCAAGAACAGCAGATGGGCGATGGGCTCAATGAAAACTTTCTGCCACAGACTGACATTCCTTGACAACTCTGTTCGCACCACTCCTATGAGGTTTAGAACATAGAAAATACATTAATAATACGCCTCAGACCCTTTTCCATATGCCCATATTACATCAATAGAATCATTATCAAAAGCAGTTCATTCAACAACAAAAGGAGCCACAAACCAGGATGAACACTGTAGCAGGTGACGTTGGTACCCTTCAGTCTCTTGGCTAGTTCATGGGTGAAGAGAACATTGCATAGCTTGCTATTGCAATAGGCCTTGAAGAACTGCCAGCTGTATTTCCCAGTGCCCAAGTCTTTGTTTGAGGTGAGGGTATTAAAGTCGATGTGGCCCCACCGATAAGCCATGGAGGACAGAGTGACTATTCGGCTGCCAGTTCCCTTCTTGAGACGATCTAGCAACAAGCAGGTGAGCAGAAAGTGGCCTAGGTGGTTCACTCCTAACTGAACACCAAAGCCATCTTCTGTACGTCCATCTCCCACCAGGCCTATACACAGATGGTCAGCATTTTAAAACAAGTTTTCAACAAAAAAAAAAAAAAAAACGAAAAGGTATTTGTAAAAATATACTCTAACACTTGCCAGCATTATTTATGAGAAGATCTAATCTATCCCCCGTTTTCAAGAAAGTCTCTGCAAAGGAACGTACAGACCGAAGACTCCCCAGGTCTAACTTCATAAAGACCAAATCGCTGTTTCCCGTTTCCTGAAAAATATTTGCATACTTTTTTTTATAAAGGTTAATATCATAGGAAATGCAAAAATGACCGTCACAATGTTAATACATATCAAACCTACCCTTTGTATTTGTTTTATAGCAGCTTCTGCTTTCGCTTGGTTGCGACATGCAAGTATAAGTCTTGCTCCTCGACTAGCAAGATGCAGAGCTGTTGCTTTTCCAATGCCAGTATTGCCACCTACAAGATTAATTAACACGATTATTTGCAATCAGATGCAATAGCTATTTGAGAATATTTGTGAACAGATCTTTCCATTAAGATGTGTGGGTTTCGCTTAAGGAAGTACAAATCTAGCTCTATTACAATAAATAAAATAAAAATTCCCTTTACATTTTTTTAAACAGATGTTACACAGTACAACTGAAAGCTGTTGCACATTGCACAATGTCAACGCTGACACCAATCCTGTGATTAGCGTGCAACTTTTTTTGCTATCGGCTAAATCTGGGTATGTTTGCTAAAAATAACATAGTAGTCTTCAATTTATTATCGTAATGAAGCAGGTCCGTTTTTTCAATGGACAAAATCGTCATATTAAAATAAAAATATGCACAAAACGTTAAACTCGACGTAAACGTCACAACACTGTTTAGGGTTACATTACAGTTTAATTTGTCTTATGTTTAAAACTACCAGCTGGAGTTTGCTGTCGCCTGTAACAAAGCTGTCGAAATACTAAATGTTAGTGACAACTAGTGGTTGATGCAGTCCAAAAAATTGGTCTCGTTGACAGTCTTGGTTAGAGCGTTCCAAGAAAACGCGTTCCAAAAAACGCGTTTGGCAACTATGTTAGTGGGGTCTAGTCAAATCTTTATGAAAAGATTATATGTAGAAATAAAATTAATATCACAACAACCCACCTGTTATTATCACTGTCCTACCATCCATTGCAGCATCTCCCTTGTACTTTGAACGTTTAAAAAGACTTTCAACAAGTAGAAGGTAAACCACAAGAACAACACCAGCACCAACTAACAGGAGTAACATGTTGTCTGAACACTTTCCTGGCTGAAACTGAAGTGAGTTTCTCTGTTGCCTATTTTGACAGCATTGAAGCGGGCTTTATTTCACGTTCAATGTAAGGACTAGTACCTGTTCTACCAGTTCTAGCTACCTGGCCAAACAAGTTTTCATGTAGGCCTATCCAGGTTGTTGGCATTGCAATAGTCTCATAATTCGAAAACAAAAAGACAAAAAATGTCGACGAAGGGCGTAACCGAGATTTAATTCGAGTCTGCTAAAACTAGCATGTCAGTAGGCCTACAATCGTTTTCAAAGGTAGGCATGGGCCATAGGCTTGGCCTCCCCCTCCTCCATTCATGCGACAACTTCAATAAATTGTATTCAGGTGTAGCTTAAGCGATCGCATCAGTGATTTTACAAGATGAACATTCTAAGTGGTTGTTCTTGCACAATTCAAGCAAAAACATTTGAAAACAATGATTTTAAGAGTACGTTAAATTGCAAGAGAAAAATACGTAGACTAGGTTTAACTTACTAAATCTAATTATCACGTATAATATATGTGCTAGTGTAAACTAAAGTAAAAATAATGTTTTTTTGTTAGAGTTGTGATTTATGATTACAGGCCATTTAGACCTGCTCTATATGAAATTATATATTACTTTGTTATGATATTGCGCTATATAAACAAAATACAATTTAATTGAAAGCTTCAACAGAAGTGATTTGGCTGAACATAAAATTGCTGCCAACAATACCAACACCAAATAAAATATAAACTGATTCTTATGAACACTCCCAACACAAATGTTTTTTTCTTTTGTCCTTTTTTGGGGGGCTAAATGAACTGCTAACGGTGCAACACTGCCACAACTTAAAACTGTTCAACACATGTTTAAACTAATATACAGCCATCTGCATCCATCACAATATAAAGACCAACAACAGTAACATATCTGGGTTGTAGATGTAAAAGGGTGGAAATGGTTTATTTGTAATTAAGACTTTAAGAAGTTCAAAGTGCGCGAAACTTTCAAAGCAACGCACGCAGAAATGACGTCCATGTAACCATGGAAACTTGCTCTCCCCCTCACTCCTGCCTGGCTGCCTAAACTGGCTAGCAATAGGGAATGTCAGAATTGAGTCCGGAAGTGTTAGCATTTTTGCCCTATGGGTTCCCTCGTCTCAATGTCAATGCATTTTTTGCATTGTTTTTTCTTTAAATGCCTGAAATAAGGTCTGTGGTTTACAGAAGCTTAAACAATTTTCACGTTTTGTTCAACAACATAAAACACGTCAGTACATACCCCCCTTGTGAAATTTGAAGCTTTTACGTGTCTTAAAAAGGGTGGTTGCTAACAAGTTGCTAAACTAAACTACACAAGCAAACTACACACGAGGGTTAACTAGCTAGTTAGTATCTAAGCCAGCTAAACCAGCTAACCTGGCTTGACTCTAGACTCCTACACTATTAATACATTAAATGCCGCATATTGTATCAACTTTTATGTTATAAAGCTTCTTAGCAATAACCAGAGCCATATAGGTTCTGGAAATAACTATACATTTATATTTCACTTACCGCGCACATGGCTAGCTGGTCGATGAACAGGTCAGGTTGCAACGGCTGTTAGTTTCAAGCCTTCTAGCACTAACGTCTTTAACGTTTCAAAACTATTCAAATTTAAAGGGGGCTAATCCACTAATACGCATTAATGCACATGTTCATTTGATTCAGGTGTGCTGAGAATATACAATCCGATTCTTAAAACGTCTTATACTTAAAAAAGTGTATCCCAAACGATCCATTCGGCTGCAACTCTACCGGGCTACTTGAAGTTGTTTCTTACTTCCGGGAACTATTCCGAAGCTACACGATCCGCCATTTTTGAAAAAAAACTGGTCCATTGGAGTGAACGGATACGGCTCTGGGGACGCCCAAAAAATCAGGAGAGTTTTTGCAAGGAGTAAGGGCTACCTGCATGTCAATCACCTTGCGTGCACACTCCTAGGTCTTCCTGCTTACAGCGTCACCCTCCAAACAAGCTTGTTACAATTCGCGTGGTACAAAAGTAGTCAGCGATTTGAACAAGCAGTTACAAGGTGGCTGTTGCATGTCGTCGCAAAAGACTTGGCTTGTTAAATCGTCACGTGCAGTTTTAGAACGTTAGAAGTCTCGTGCCAGATGTTTGTCAAAAAGGCGTTATGATGAAAAGGCAGATGTTGGATATACTCGGCAACGTATAGTAGCTATGGTGCTATCATGCGAAAATGTGTCCGGGTTGCGTCACAATGCATTGTTGTTTGCTACAATGTTGAATTTTGCTACATTCAGTTTCGCGGGCTAAAGAGCACGCTAGCATCAGTTGCGAGCTAGGCAACACTTTATCAGATTTTACCTCAGAGCGGCTCGCCCAGTCTACACAACATCCAAATGACAGCTGACAGCTACTGAACCCCGAGCTCCTTGAAATCTACTCAAGAAATCGACAAAAACAGCTAACAATAACTTTCAATTCATTACTTATTATACGATTTATATAGCTAGTTCGTAGTATTTGCTTCTTAGTTTCTTTGCTTTTTTCGTTTGGATTTAAACGTTAATATTACAAAGGTTTACTAGCTAGCATACATTGGGTATCAAGTTTGCTTAACTTAGCTAACCCTATGGCTAAGTCATTTAATATTTAATTAATAATTACTAATACATAACTACTTTATATAGACTGTATATTAACAGAATATTAACTTGTTAATTGATCTAGTTAGTATAATACCATATAATTCAAATTTTTAATTATTTAATTAATAATTACTTAGTCTATAGTCTCTATATAACAACTGTGTATTAGCTTATTTAGTGATATAATTTTAATATCAATTATATCTTACATATCTACAATAATTGTCAGACTGAAAATGGTGTCACCGAAATTTAACCCAATTGCCTT
>JAPMUY010001104.1:0-17224 GCA_026901105.3 Galaxias olidus
ATTCCCCCATTGTACCAGTGGCTATGGGACAGACTCACCCTATCATATACCAGTGGCTATGGGACAGACTCACCCAGTCATATACCAGTGGCTATGGGACAGACTCACCCTATCATATACCAGTGGCTATGGGACAGACTCACCCAGTCATATACCAGTGGCTATGGGACAGACTCACCCTATCATATACCAGTGGCTATGGGACAGACTACGGACTCACCCTGAGTCGTACGTTTTCAGACCTTGTCCTCATTCACTCTGTAATGTTATGTCTATATAAACACTGGTCACTCTTTACTGATGGAATATGACCTCACACCAGGATGTAGATCCTGTAGCAGGTTCAAGAGAAACGTGGCAGAACATGCTGTGTGCTGTAATCTGAGGTTACCACATGACAGTGCACTGATCTTTGTGTGTGGATTGCAACTAACTACAAACAAACTACTACAACAATGCACTACGCCTACTACTGCTACGCCTACTACTACTACTACCACCACAATAGGGAAAAACTATTACTACTAATAACGGGACGCATTGATTTTTGTGAGGATTGCAACTAACTACTAACCAACTACTTCTACAATACGATACACTACTACTACTACTACTACTACTACTACATCATGGAAAAACGACTACTACTACAACAATAGATGAAAACGTCTACTTACACTTGTACACTAGAATACTGAAAAACTGCTTCTGCTACTACTACTACTACTACTACTACCACAATAGCGAAAAACTACTACTACTACTACTACTACTACCACAATAGCGAAAAACTACTACTACTGACCGGGTGATTTGATCTTTGCGTGGGTGAAGTTGCACAGAGGCTAAATAAGAGAGACACTACCAGTACTACGATAGAGAAAAAACTACTTCTACTGCTGCTGCTACAATACTTACAAATAGACTACTACTACAATAGATGAAAACTTCTACAACAACTACTACTACTAAAAGTAGTAGTTGTTGTAGAAGTTTTCATCTACAACTACTACTACTACAATAGATGAAAACTTTATACTACTACAACTACTACTGATGAAAACCTCTACTTATACTACTACTACAATAGATGAAAACTTCTACTACTACAATAGATGAAAACTTCTACTTATACTACTCCTACTACTATTACAATAAATGAAAACTTTATACTACTACTACTATTGATGAAAACTTCTACTAATATTACTACTACTACTACTACAATAGATGAAAACTTCAACTTATACTACTACTACAATAGATGAAAACTTCAACTTATACTACTACTACAATAGATGAAAACTTCAACTTATACTACTACTACATTAGATGAAAACTTCAACTTATACTACTACTAGGGATGGGCATTTTAGGGCAAATCACTACTATTTTTTTTCTTCTCTATAGGCGCACTTTTAATGTAGCCTAAAGGGCTTCCGTGATCTGGCCTTCGCTAAATAAACATTTATTTTCCAATTTCTGAACATTTCTTACTCTAACACATTTGGACAGATTGTCTTTGATCTCTGAGCGGAGAGTCGGCGCTATAAAGTGCATATGTTTGTGGTGATACAGCGCACTAGCATAGAGCGGTTTCGTGCCTTCAGTTGGAGCGCTGCCTGCAAGTTTAAACTACTTGTGTGGAGAGCAGGGAAAATGTATCTAATACATTGAAATTGTGCTTTTTCTTCCTACTTTTTACGTTTCATTGGTATTGGTGTACACGTTTGAAACACTATGTAATCAAAATGAACGCTAAAGAATAATATTTAAATTAACTTTAGGCAAAAATATAAATAAATAACTGCAGCTATATTCGAATACCCACATCATTTCGAATAATCGAATATTAGAATAATCGTGCCCATCCCTAACTACTACAACTACAATACAATAGATGAAAACGTCTATCACTACTACTACTACAAAAGATGAAAACTTCTACTTTTTCTACTACTACAATAGATGAAAACCCCTACTTATTCTACTACTACAATAGATGAAAACTTCTACTTATACTACTACTACTACTACAATAGATGAAAACTACTCTGACTACTAGAATAGTAGAAAGCTTCTGCTACAGCAGAGCAACACTCACCATCACCTGTAGCACAGGACTGGTCTCCTGGTCCCTTCCTCTGGATAAGGCCTGAGAGGAAACACATACGCGTGCATGCACACACACACACACACACACACACACACACACACACACACACACACACATTATGGAAAGTCAGGAAAGTTAGCTAATATTATTTGTGTACATCATGGAATAGTATAGCAACCCCATAATACGAAATACATTTTACATTACATTGCATTCATTTGGCAGACGCTTTCATCCAAAGTGACTTACAAAAAAATAGTGCTTACAAAAAGACTAAAGTAAAAACTACAAGTCAGGTAGATAATCTAAGTGGATCCCTGGCCTAATCACCTAGATAAGAACTAATCAAGTGCTATATTAAACATCAGGATACAAAAACAGAACCATCACAAACAATTTCTGAGTGCAAACAATTACTTAGTCTATCAAGTAGAAGTGCTTGGTAGATGCAGTGCCACATTTAAGAGCCGAAGTGCAGTCGAAACAAGTCTTCAAACGAGTCTTCAAGTTTCGGCGGAAAGTGACCAAAGATGTTGCGGTCCTAGTGTTCGTGGGGAGGTCATTCCACCACTGAGAAACAAGGACAGTGAAAAGTCATGAACGAGGTGCCAGGCTGCCCTTTCCACGGAGTGAGGGGGCGCCAAGGTGACATCCAGTGGCAGAGCGCAGTCGTCGGGACGGGGTGTAGGGTCTGAGCATCGACTGTATGTAGGAGGGTGCAGTTCCAGTCATCGCCCGATAGACTAGGACAAGTGACTTGAATTTGATGCATGCTGCAACCGGCAGCCAGTGCAGTGTGTGAAGTAGAGGAGTAGCGTGAGTGAACTTAGGGAGATTGAAGACCAGACAAGCGGCTGCGTCCTGGATGAGCTGAAGGGGTTTGATGGCACTCGCAGTCAGCCCAGAGGAAGTTGCAGTAGTCCTGGCGCGTGATAATAAGAGCCTGGACTATGACCTGCGCAGCCTCTCTTGTAAGGAAGGGCCGTATCCTCCTGATAGGTTCATCATAAAGAGTTGTGTCGTACAAGATACAGTATTGCTGAGTTACCTCTGTGCAAGGTAATGTAAGTATGAAGGTTTCTCAGACTCAAAATGTAAAAGACCCATAATGCAGACAACTCTACATTTTTTTGTGATTCCTTATGAAGCACATTTAACAATCATTGAACACAAAAAAAAAAAGTATATTATATTATATTGATATATTATACTTATACTAGCCTGACTGGTTAATCACATTGACTTCCACTTTTTATGGCACAACAGGCTGCAATTCAGAACAGCTTGCAAAATAGGGTAAGTGTAGTGTCAGATGTGAACTATAGAAAATACGCTAGGCACATACGTATTTAACTTTTTGAATTTGTTGGTACAATTCCTCTGAGCGATAAAACAACGCTAAACAAAAAACAAATTCCAAATCTGACATTAGGGGACCTTTAAGGGTTACTCGCAGGGGTGGAAGTAATGAATTACAAGTAATTACGATACTGTAATTGAGCAGCTTTTTTGTGTACTTGTACTTTTTTAATTACTTTTCCTAGTCAGTAATTTTAAAAAGGTAACAACTGTAAGGGCCCTGAGAATACACCAAAGTAAGAAAGGGTGCCTAAGTAGGAAGAAGCAGGAGCATCGCATTGACCAGTACTTTTTAAGAAGTCAAGCAAGTAAGTCGAATGAAGGCCAGCGGCTGGACACAAACCAAAGTCCGCAGGCCATCAACAACTCCAGCACTGAGGCGGCACAGACAAGCACCGAAAGACAAGGGGATAAGGTGGTAGAGCCCGATCAAGCACAAAAAACCTCCAAGGAGAAGATCAGTGACAAAAAACCTAAGTAAAGTGGCCATCAGCTGCTGAACAGAATGTTTGGGACTCTATTAACATAGATCTAAAAAAGACACTTGAACAGCTAAGGGGCACAGTGGAAAGGAAGCTGGAAAAAATTGGGGATATCATATAAATAACTTTTAACTTTTTTGTTTGTTTTTTTAAATATCTGGCCGTGCCGAGAGCGGATATAGAGGGGGGTGGCTTTGAGACGTCATTGCTCACCGTTAAGCCTTCTGGAGGTGTCGTGAGCTCAAATTAACGAAACATCTGGGATGGAGGGTGCCCACTTGAAACCCCAATGACATGTCTGTACTCAACCCAAGTCCATTCTAAAACATTGTCTTTTGAAGTGCTCATGTTGGAGTTTGGCATAATGGATATTATAGCGTCCTATCCTGTGTATATTGAAATGCTTTTACTTAAGTATGGTTTGAATTAAGTATAGTAGTTCACTACATTTCTACACATCTATTACTGAGTAAATTGATTATTTTTGCTTTCAAATTATCAAAACTATTTTGCAAGCTAGAAAAAGTGTCTTTAACAAGATACCAGTCAAATCCATTGCACCAAAAACAGGCCAACCAGATCAACATGTTACGCATCCTTCAAAACACCGGTGCCTCTTGTTTGATTTTCTGGAGTCTGAAGAGGGGGACAGAAGAAAGTATGGAGGAAACTCCAAAGCAGATTCGCCCTGGCCACATCTTGAGATGTTTATTTTCAAGCACAGAAAAGGTGATAGTGTGGTAATGCAGTGTAAGCTTTGCCTGCCAAAACACGCAGATTTCGCACCTTATAAAACATCTACATCGAATTTAGCAAAACATGTAAAGGTAAGATGGCTTTTTCTACCAGCAGTTAATGTTAGCTGTGTGTGTGTGTGTGTGACTGGTTAGCCAAAAAGGGAGACGTTTTATAATGTTTAATCAGTTACAGTATGTTATCATGTGGGGCAGTTTGGTTGTTAAAAATGGAGGAGATTAATGTTGGTTGGTTTATGTTGTTTACTTTTGGCTTGGACGAGAAAAATAATTACTGGTATTAGATAAGGGCCACACCCATACCCAAACTAATTGTTGGGAGTTAGAAATCTAATCCATGCCCTGCCCAAAAACAGTTGGTATTACAACATGTTATAATGCCATTTCCCACATGGCACATTAGGAGTGGCACTGTTTGAGGAGATTGAGATTATATTTTCATATACTGAGGGCCCATGATGTTTCAGTAAAATGTAATGGCAAAATCTAGCTTCAATAAGTCTGGGTTTTCTTTTGATAAATACATAGAGGTCAACACACACATCTTTGACAAATATTTAATTGCCAGACAATAAATTAACTGTACAACCATTGCCTCTTTTTTCAGTTCAGAATATGTACTCAATAGCTTTTACTTTGAGTATTTTTTAAGTGAGATACTTTTTACTTTTACTAGAGAAATGTTTTACACAACTACTTTTACTTCAGTATAATTTCAGGTAAGAAACAGTACTTCTACTTGAGTACGATATGTTTGTACTCTTTACACCTCTGGTTACTCGTTCGTTTAGTACAATCATAATAATAAAAATACATATTTGTTTATATAGCACTTTTCAAAGCAAATGTTACAAGTGCTTTGTACTTAACATTTCGTCTGATGTTTAGTAGACATTGTCACCTTGTGGCAAAGGCTATTGTTGTGGCAAAGCCTACAATGTGATAATATCTGTGCTGCTAACTTCTTAACATATTAATTGATGAGAATATGTCATCTTTAACTGTTTAATGTTTTACAGGTACATGTATTTAGTTCAACAAAATAATGTTAGCGCACATTATAAATACAACAATTTTGAAATAAATTAAATGTTCAATATTAAAATATATGAATTTTTTTTTATAACGTAGGTCTTTAAATCGGAACAGCCTACATAGTCCACCAGGTTAAAATAAAATGATCAGGTAGTAGGCCTACCTACAGTAAATTTTGGACACGCTTTTCCATGAAGTGAAAGTGTTTCAAAACTTTTGACAGATCACTGTTTGCAATAATCAACCATGCGCAAGTTATCTAGGTCCGCGATATCACATGGCAGACATGTCGCGTAAAGAGTATCAGTCAACGACTTTACTACTACTAATATTATCGTGGGCAGCATTGATAATTTATTAAATTAGTAGCCAAATAAACAGCCTTAACTGTGCGCTTTCCAGTTATGACGAAGTCATATACACTTACGCAAGGTTGGCAAAACAAAATTAAAGTTACCACTTACCTCAATAGCCCCTTCGGTAAGCCTTACACTCATACTTAAAAACTGTTTATTTTTCACATAAATTGTTGGAACGTTCACTCCCCTCCGTTCGTGCATGTACGTGTTTGGCGTAACAGCTGTTGAGAACTCGCGAGAATATGTTTTCTGTTTTGGTGTTACGTAGTTCGATGGGTTTTACGTAGCGTTACTTCCTGAGAAACTACGAACGGCACGTGAACCGGACTACATTTTTTTAGATTGACTTCGATGCAATTTTGAGCCAAGACGTCAGCTAAAGCGCGTTTTATTTGCGCAGACACGGAATTAAACGACATTGTGCATTGTATGCACATGCAGAACTCATCGAACTATCATAGAATAGAACGCTAGTAAGGTATTTTGCTTCGGTAAGATGCAATGGATCTACCTTGTTTTAAATGGCAAAAACATGTTGAAGAGAAATGGAATCGACTCGATCTGAACTTGAAAAAGTGCTTCACGAGCCTGCAAGAAATAGATGATGTATTTGAGTTTGGATTGACTCATACTGCGTGCGTAGATTTTTATTTAATATGACTGAACTGTGAAAAGTCTAGAACCGTGCTTAATCATTGAATACCAACTATTGCCACGTCGTATAAGTTGTTTATTACTATATAGTTGTCCACATTAAGAGTGGTAGGAACAAACAGATTTATTTCATGAGGTCTACCTTATGTTTAGTAGTATAAAATGTTATTTTCCACAGACATGAAGATGTTGATTTTCTGCGGGGCATCTCAAAGGACGACTACCCGTTCCAGAAGGACCCTGAGAAGGCAGCTTGGTACAGAGAAAGAGGCAATATCAGCTTCAAAGTCAAGGACTACTCCTCTGCTGCCCTGTTTTACTCTCAGGTAGATACTATGAGGGGTGGTGGTGGTTGGGAGGGGGGGGTAGGTAGGGTGTCCCTGGAACAGCACAACGAAGTGAGGTGGGATAGGTCTGGCATCGTGGGACTAGGTGTTATTTGGACAATAGGCTCACAATTGAAAGGTTCATAGCAATGGGGAAATGTAAAGTAGGGGCTAGATCATTGTGGCTAGCACGAAGCTCCTCACTACCTTAACCCAATTGTGAACTTAGTTTGGGAACCAGGAAGTTGTGAGCTCTGCCTCGGAAATATAAAGCCCTTTGCTGTGGCTATAAGGAACTGTGTCATGCTGTACGTTAATTACACTGTAGTTACTTTTTCTCTCCACCTCCTTCTGTCTCACCCTGTTTCTCTCGCTCTCTCCCACTCCCAAATATTCATATGCCTCTCCATCTCTCTCCACACCACCCTCTCTCATCCCCATTTACATCTCTCTCTCTCTCTCTCTCTCTCTCTCTCTCTCTCTCTCTCTCCAGGGTGTGTGCAATGCTGCCGTGCGTTCAGAGCAGCTGTCCCTCTGCTACGCCAACCGCTCTGCTGCCCTCTTTTACCTGCACCGATACCAGGTGAGACACACACCTTTATAAGGGGATATACACATAGCTACCAGGTGAGAGACACACCTTTATAAGGGGACACACACTCAGCTGCCAGGTGAGACACACACCTTTATAAGGGGACACACACTCAGCTACCAGGTGAGACACACACCTTTATAAGGGGACACACACTCAGCTACCAGGTGAGACACACACCTTTATAAGGAGACACACACTCAGCTACCAGGTGAGACACACACCTTTATAAGGAGACACACACTTAGCTACCAGGTGAGACACACCTTTATAAGGGGACACACACTCGGCTACCAGGTGAGACACACACCTTTATAAGGAGACACACACTCAGCTACCAGGTGAGACACACACCTTTATAAGGGACTACACACTCATCTACCAGGTGAGACACACCTTTATAAGGAGACACACACTCAGCTACCAGGTGAGACACACACCTTTATAAGGAGACACACACTCAACTACCAGGTGAGACACACCTTTATAAGGGACTACACACTCAACTACCAGGTGAGACACACCTTTATAAGGAGACACACACTCAGCTACCAGGTGAGACACACACCTTTATAAGGAGACACACACTCAGCTACCAGGTGAGAGACACACAGCTACCAGGTGAGAGACACACAGCTATCAGTTGATACACACATCTTTACCAGGTGACACACTCATCGTTACCAGGTGATACACACACTTTTACCAGGTAAAACACAGACTGCTAGACTGTTACCAGGTGATACACACACTGTTACCAGGTAAAACACAGACTGCTAGACTGTTACCAGGTGATACACACATCTTGACCAGTGTACTACTTCCGTCTTATTTTGTATTGATGGGAGAGCACCACCATAGACCGCTGGGCTATCTGTGTGTCTTTGTCTCTCTTCTTCTACAGGGGTGTCTGGCGGACATTGACAGGGCCTTCAAACACGGCTACCCTGCTCACCTGCAGACTAAACTCCAGACCAGACGCACACAGTGCCTTGACCACCTGCCTCTAGGAACACACCACACTGGAGCCTGTGATGGTAGATAACTGCTGTGTGTGTGTGTGTGTGTGTGTGTGTGTGTGTGTGTGTGTGTGTGTGTGTGTGTGTGTGTGTGTGTGTGTGCTGATCATTAAACTGTATAAAGGGCTGTTTCATGTATAGTATAATCAGTCATTATGGAGCCTATGATGGTAGACAACTGTCCCGGGAGCTCTGTTTACATGTGTGTGTTCTGATCATCATAGTGTGTAATATAGTATTGGGCATTATCTGTAGTATGATCATCAAGGTGTGTACTATAGGATTGGGTTTTATCTCTAGTATAATCAGTCATGATGCTGTGAATTGAGTTTCTTTAAATCTAGAAGTGTTTTTCTTCTGCGTTTAACAGCATCGGACCATGTAGGGGATGTGCAATCCAGAGAGACAACGCTCTCGAGTCAAAATGGGACTGAACCTGTAACCAGGATCTCTCCTGGAGTAGCTGTCAATTTCTGCGTGGAGAAAGGGCGACATCTAGTGGCCAAAGAAGAAATAGCAGCTGGAGAGACGGTCCTCTGGGATAGGCCTTACTGCTGTGTGCTGGTTAGCGGCATGGGGGCACTGAGGGGGACGGAGCTAGACGCAGACACGGAGGGAGGAGGAGGAGGAGGAGGAGGGTTTGGGATGGAGGACAGGTGCTGTCACTTCTGTTTGGGCGAAACCTTGACCCCCGTGCCGTGTGAGGGGTGTGGCTACAGCCGCTACTGCTCTGATTGGTGCAGGACAGCAGCCTGGGAGGAGCATCACTGCTTGGAGTGTCCAATGGGAGCAGAGCTCAGAGCGACAGGTGTGATGTCACAGCTGGCGCTGAGGGTGGCTCTGAAGGCGGGGCTTAACGGAGTGCACAAGGCCAGGAAGCCAATCACAGGCGAAGGCAGTGAGATAGAACCAATCACAAAAAAGAGTGGAATCCCAGAGAGTGACTCTGCTTGCACTGAGGTGACCTCAGAAAGTCAGGAAGTCGACCCCTTCTCCTGTTACCACGGCGACTCATATCTGAGCGTCTACCACTTGCTGCCTCACCTGAATGACCACGCCCCCAGCCTCCGCTTCCTGTGTGCTGTAACCGTGGCGACGCTCTACCTGGGTCTGAGCAGGGCAGGGCCTCCACCGGCTTCCTGGCAACTTGGGGGAGGGCCCTCTCAAAGCAGGAAGTGCAGCAACCAATCAGAGGAGGGAGAAATAGGTGCCGTTTGGGAGCCGGAGATGACGCTTCTGGGAGGAGTAGTTCTGAGGCATATGTTGCAGCTGATGTGTAACGGACAGGCAGTGAGCACGCTCGCAGACGCAGGTGAGTTAATACCGGCATCAAAACTAGCAAAGGAATACATTTGTGTCGGGACTGATAGAACGTGAACAAAAGTGACCTGGACCTGTGCAGTTTGAGTTCATTCAGGCCCAGTGTTAAAAAGGCACAGAGACACCCAATGACCTTCACCCCTTGACCCCTCTCTCTTTTCTCCTCCTCCGTCAAGATGTGACAGACTCCGCCGTTCGGTCCAGCCAGGAAGTCCGTGTGGCCACGGCGATATTCCCCACGCTGAGTGTGCTAAACCACTCGTGCCGTCCTAACACCAGCCTCTCGTTCAGCATGGGGACCCGAGCCGAGCCGGCTGGCCAGGATGTGGGTTCTGCTCCCGGTCCTGATGCTGCTGGTACCGGTCTGCCTGGGGCCCGTGGTGTGACTGTGACTGTCAGAGCAGCCAGGACCATCAAACCCGGAGAGGAGGTCCTGCACTGCTATGGTAGGAAAGAGGGAGAGAGGGAAGGAGAGAGGGAGAGGGAGAGGGATAGAGAGAGAGGGAGAGAGAGAGAGAGGGAGAGGGAGAGAGAGGGAGGGAGGGAGGGGGGAGACGGGGTGGCAGGGAGGAATGGAGGGAGAGAGAGAGAGAGAGAGAGAGAGGGAGGGAGAGAGAGAGAGAGAGTGGGAGGGAGGGAGAGACGGGGAGGGAGGGAGGGAGACAGAGGGAGGGAGAGGGGGAGAGAGAGACTAAGTCATCCATTTCTCCTCTGTCTCCAGGTCCCCACAGCAGCAGGATGGTGTGGTGTGAGCGACAGCGCCTCCTACAGGAGCAGTACTACTTCCTGTGTGCGTGTGAGGCCTGTGCTGACCCCAAACTGGAGTGGGAGGGGTCAACGGTAGGAGCGGACCAATCAGTGCTGCAGTGCGGCAAGTGCACGGAGCACCTGATGGTGAGTGACAGCAACGATGACCAATGTGTTTCTTTATGTTTCTTCTAAAACTTGATGTTGACGTTCATTTTAAAATATCAGTGCATCGGTGTTAAAATATCATCAAAGCAAATGTTTATTGAAGAGAAATGATATTCTACATCACCATTTGAAGTGCAGTACTGTTTTGGTTTGTGTTCTGTTGTTGTGTCTATTGTTGTTGTTGTTGTTGTGTGTTGTGTGTTTGTTGTTGTTGTTGTTGTCCTTTTTGTTGTTGTTAACGTTACTTCCTGTTGCAGGCGTGTGTGGAGGACAGCTTTCACGGGTTTGTCTGTCCCAGTCCTTTCTGCGGCCAGCGCGTCTCCATTTCCCAGGTCAACAGCAGGTTAGAGGAGGTCGAAGGTTATCTGGTGGATGCTGTGGAGCTAATGGAGAACAACCAACCAGGTGTGTGTGTGTGTGTGTGTGTGTGTGTGTGTGTGTGTGTGTGTGTGTGTGTGTGTGTGTGTGTGTGTGTGTGTGTGTGTGTGTGTGTGTGTGCGCGGTCTATTTAGTTAGATGTACGATTTGCATTGTTAGATGACAGTGTCTGTGCTGTGTTAACTTGTCTTCTTATTTAGTTGGAGGTAAGATATTATTATTGTGTATCATTAGATATTATTATTGTGTTATTGTTAGATATTACTATTGCATTAAGGTATTAATTGTTAGATATTATTATTGTGTTAAGGTATTCATTGTGAGATATTGTTATTGTATTAATTGTTAGATATTATTATTGTGTTAAGGTATTAATTGTTAGATATTATTGTGTATTATTACATATTATTATTGTGTTATTATTAATGTGTTATGTATTAATTGTTAGATATTATTATTGTGTTAAGGTATTGATTGCTATATATTGATATTGTATTCATTGTTAGATATTATTAATGTGTTATGGTATTAATTGTTAGATATTATTATTGTGTTAAGGTATTAGTTGTGATAATATTGTTGTGTTTTCTCGTCCTTTAGACCAAGCCCAGAAGGTTCTGGAGAGGATGAGTTCTCCGTCCGCTGTCATCCTCACTGATAGTCATCCTCTGCAGGGTCAGGTGGCGGATGCTACCGCCCACGCCTACGCCACCATGGGTAAGGGGGGGGGGGGTTGTGTGTGTGTGTGTGTGTGCGTGTGCGCATGTGTGTTAGTGTCTTCTTGGACCTATGTGTGTTCCTGATCTCTCGGCCATCTCTTGTACTCTTGACATTAGTTTATCAATTGTGTATATTTATAATATGTTGTATAATATGTATGTAAACAATTTTGATCAGCTAGAAATGCTAAAGAATGCATCCCAAGTCATGTGTGTTTGTGTGTTTGTGTGTTTGTGTGTGTGTGTGCGTGTGTGCGTCCGTGTGTGTACATGTGAGTGTGTGTGTGTTGACGTGTGTATGTGTGTGTGTGTGTATGTGTGTGTGTGTGTGTGTGTGTGCGCACAGGTAACTGGCGCAAGGCAGCCTGGCAGCTGGAGAGGAGTACTGTAGCCATAGCAACCCAGTATGGAGATACCAGTGTGGAACTGGGACACCAGCTCTTCAAACTGGTCCAGCTGCACTTCAATGGGTGAGTTTCCCCCTCACCTGACCTCACCTACACCTGACCTCACCTACACCTGACCTCACCTACACCTGACCTCACCTCACCTGACCTAGCCTGACCTGACCTCACCTCTCCTCTCCTCACCTCTCCTCTCCTCACCTCTCCTCACCTCACCTCTCCTCTCCTCACCTCACCTGACCTCACCTCACCTCTCCTCTCCTCACCTCACCTGACCTCTCCTCACCTACACCTGACCTGACCTCACCTCACCTGACCTAGCCTGACTTGACCTCACCTCACCTCTCCTCACCTGACCTCTGCTCACCTCACCTCTCCTCACCTGACCTGACCTCACCTCACCTGACCTAACCTGACCTGACCTCTCCTCACCTCTACTCACCTGACCTCTCCTCACCTGACCTGACCTCCACCTGACCTCACCTCACCTGACCTCACCTCACCTGACCTCTCTTCTCCTCACCTGACCTCCACCTGACCTCTCCTGTCCTCACCTAACCTCCACCTGACCTCTCCTCACCTAACCTCTCCTCACCTGACCTCTCCTCTCCTCACCTGACCTCCACCTGACCTCTCCTCACCTGACCTAACCTGACCTCCACATCATCTGACCTGACCTCTCCTCACCTGACCTCCACTCCTCCCCTATACCCCCCCCCCTCTCTCTCTCCCTGTCTCTCTCTCTCGCTCTCTCCCTCCAGTGGATCTCCAGGCCCAGCCCTCTCCGTGCTCCCCAGGGCCAGACAGCTTCTCTCCCTGCACTGTGGCCCTCACAGCCCCGAGCTGCTGGAGCTCCAGGCCATGGAAGACTGCCTACAGGGGGCGCTATAGTTACCTCAACACGAACTTTGAGACACCAAAGGTTCCAGAGTGAGGGACAAATCTAGAATCTTGCCTCCCTCCAGCAATACAAAATGCAAGGGCTGCTTACTTTAGGGGGTAGCTTCATTGTGTTATTATTATTATTATTATTATTATTATTATTTTATTATTATTATTATGAATAATAATAATAATAGTCATCATCATAATCATCATAATAATACTTTTATTTGTTTTTGTGTGTCTGAACAAAACAGGTTTAGCCTGGCACACATATTTGACTATTAGATGTAAATACTCTACATATATGTCATTTGTATTGGCTGGAGCTGAAGAGTTTGTTTAAATTATCGATATTTCTTGACATCTGCTAATGTCATATTTACTCATTTTCATTTGCTTTAAAAAAAAAAAGGAAGTGTGCTTTGAATGGGCAATTGTTTCACGAGTGACAGTGGAGTTGAATCCGATCAAAAGAAAGACAACTTCAAACATAAACATTGACAGTCTGCCAGGACAAATGGTTGTGTTATAAAGGAAGCATGAAGATATTTTGTTGTGTATCAGGACAACATGACCTACCAGGTCTCTCTTAAAAATGCATATAGAGCAAACGATGAATGAACAGTACAGAGGAGCAATGAAAACCTTCACAATCCCCTTTTTATACACTGACCGCCCAACCAGATCACAGACAGTCAAAACATTTTCAGATGTCAAGTGGCATGTAAATTCCCAAATAGGGCCGTAACCTGATTTTTCATCTAATTTCCAACAGGAATTGTAAATCATATAGAAAGAAAATTCACAAGTACACTCTTGAACTGCTGACCATCAACATCCCTCTAGTGGTCACGTATGATATTGCGTCAAACACCTTTCTAATTTGAAATACAGTATGAATGTTGCAATGTCTATTTTATTGTGAGCTATTGGACCATGTATGTGCAGTTGCTGGTGATGCCAGCTGCCATTCAGAGAGAGAGAGAGAGAGAGAAACTGTCGGTTTTTGTCCCTTTGTGCATGTGTTAGTTTGTGTGGGTACTATCAACATCTGTTGTGTGCTTGCTGGAACGTCATGACGAGTTCCAGTTCTTATTCAGACGACAAGCTAACCAATGAGGAAACAGAACTACACTACCTCCTCACCAAGGAGGAAGTGATGTAATGAGCTGTGTGAGGAGTGAGTGTTTGTTATAATTAATGTAAACTGGTTTTACAAGCACACAATTAATTTTATGAGAATTCAAAACATCGTTCTTCAGCCATGTTTAATACATTTACTTTTGTTTATAACCTGTTATATTTGTTACTTTTTTCAGAAGGATTGCCACAGGAATAAACAGCAAATTTAGCGTGTTACTGCTACTTGTGAACAGCAATGTTACAGTCAACTCAGTACAAACAGACCTTAGGGGCTTTCTGATCTGCATTCAGAAATGTGATTAATGTATCTATGTGTTGTTACATGAAATTAAACAACGTAAGTTAACCAAACATTGAGACTATCATGTTTTTAATATAATGGTTTATTTATTATTAAAAACAATTACATATACGCAGCAGGACAATGCTTGTGGTTAATACAGCTCAGGACAAAACAGGTCAATGTTAAAGCCTTTTCTCACTGAATGGATAGGGGCCTCATATTAATTGCATAAAGCAAGGAAACAAAGGATTTATCATTTCAAAATTAAACTTGATCTTAAGTTTAGAGTTAGAGGGTGGTGTTCCTCTCACAGACCCAGAGACGAGTGTTTGTGCAGGGTGCATCATTCCAAATGGACTCTGCTGTAGAGTGTTGCTGCTCCATACAGTTTTCTCTCTCGTCTCCATTTGGCTCTCCTCTTCCGAACTTGTATTCCTCAGGAAGTCGTGTCCCGTCCACCCGTTTTCATGTCCCCTCCAACAAGTCTGTGTTAATTATTTAGCTGATGTCTTGCTCTCTCTATGCTGACGTGTGAGTTCAGACAGAGGCAGCTGGTGTAGACGATATATAGTAACCACTCAAGGTGGAGTCAAATGTTATTTATGGCCGTTTCAAAGGAAATGATAGAGCAGGCCTGTTATGAAGGGTGTGACATGTGATAGGTGTGAAAAAGCAGCAGCAAAGTTCTTTTAACTAAAGGGTTTGAGGAAGTAAAAGTTTTTCAATGCTTTTCTTGCAACCACACACCACACAGAAGACGTATAATGACTATCCACTTCCAAAAATGTTGTTTCCTTTTACACACAAATGACAACAAGCAGCAGTTTTCTCTTTAACTAACGATAGTCAATTAAAACGATCAAGTTGGTCATCTTATTTAGTGAAGTCATTTAGTTGTAATTTTACTTCGCTAACGTTAAATTCCAACCCTCTCTCCCCATCTTTCATTCACCCACTCATTCTCACTATGTCCTCTCTCTCTCACTCGTCTTTTCTTGTCTGTATGCGCTATCCCAAAACAGTTCTGCCCATTTTGACAGTCTACACGCCAACCAATGGGGGGTGTTGGCCATCCAAGTGTGTGTTGACTTTGTGTGTGTGTGTGTGTGTGTTTTCAACATGTCTCGGTGTGTGCTAAAATAACTTTAAAGAGTTTGGACATTTTGACTACAAGTTTAATTTCTAACAGGAAGCCTAAATCATATACTGTATGTAGGGGATTCAAAGGACTTCCTAAACAACTGCAGACTATGAATGGCCCTCTAGTGGTCATCTGTGATATTGCATCATATACCTTACTTGAAATGCATGTAGCAATGTCTATTTGTGGAACCTATTAAACCATATATGTACAGTTGCTGATTATACCAGCTGCCGTTCAGAGTTAAACTGCAACTGTTTAATTTCAGTCATGTTTAACTTTTCTGAATAAATCTCACCTTCTGCTACTCTCCACACCTTCTGCTGTGTGAGTTTGTGTGTGTGTGTGTGTGTGTGTACAGGCTTGTCTGAGAGAGAGAGTGTGGATTTTTGTACCTTTGTGCATGTTAGTTTGATGATGATGATGATGTTCATGTGTTAGTTTATGTGGGTACTATCAACATCTGTTGTGTGCTTGCTGGAACGTCATGACGAGTTCCGGTTCTTATTCTGATGACAACTTAACCAATGAGGAAATAGAACTAAACTACCTCCTCGTCAAGGAGGAAGTGATGTAATGAACTGTGTGATGAGTGTGTGTTTCTTATAATAACAGCCAAAGACTGTCCACGTTGACAAAATTTGTGTCCTGTTACAAACAAATGACAACAAACAGCAGTGTTCTCTAACTAGAACATCAATGAATTGAAACGGTCCAGTCCTCCATCTTATTTAGTTAAGTCACTTAGGGAGAGATGTAACTTTTGTTTGCTAACACGTTAGCTTCTGACCCCCCCCTCTCCCCCCTCTCTCTCTCTCTCTCTCTCTCTCTCTCTCTCTCTCTCTCTCTCTCTCTCTCTCTCTCTCTCTCTCTCTCTCTCTCTCTCTCCCTCTCCCAATCTATCTCTTTCTCTCTCGCTCTATCTCGTTCTGTCACTGTGTACTAGTGTGTGTGTTAGTGTGTACTACCCACCAGAAATAGAAACATTTTAACATTTTCAGTTGGCAAGTGTCATTGAATAACTTATCTAGGGCCCTGATCTGAATTTTCTTCTATTTTCCAACAGGAAGCAGAAATGACTGATGGAAGGGCATTGAAGGAGCTTCTTGAACAACTGAATCACCATGAATATGAGAACATTGCATCAAAAACCTTTGAAATTTGTAACATGATAACAGATTGACTGTATGTGTGAGCTCTTAGACCATAAATGTGCAGTAGCTTAAGAAGCTGCTTCTCAGAGTTAAATGGTAACTGTTTTAGTTTAGTGGAGTTTAACTTTTCAGTTTCTGTTTCCTCTTCCTCTACTCTCTGCACTCGCGTCCGTCTCTGTGGGTGT